>NNCF01128194.1:70867-104884 GCA_002313205.1 Laupala kohalensis | reverse complement strand
TCTCTCTCTCTCTCTCTCTCTTATTCAACCCCCTAACCCCCTCCCTCAAAAAGAAAGAAAATGTTCACTTTCCTCATTTCTGTCATGTCACAGTGACGTCGATACACAGAACGTTAACTTGATTATTTTATGGCGACCCCGTTTCACCCGTTTCGTCAATAGTTTGAGGAAGTGAGAGCGTAGGCTTCCGCGTCCGGAGTCACGTGCATCTTGGCTGTCCAGAAATATCCGCGTCAACGAGAAGAAAACCGACGTTTCGGCCATCTTGCAGTGGCCTTCTTCAGGGTACAAATGATTTACTAAAGTAATAGTAATATAATCAATCCTGAAGTACTTCAGGATGAACGAATGTCACTTCACCTTGCAGTGAAGAGTACTAGAGCCGATTATACGAAATTGATATGATAATTATCAATCAATTAAAATATTATATCAATCAAGCAAAATATTATATGAAATATTACATAACAAAAATATATAATATAAAATGTTATATGAAATAGGATATAATGAACAAATATTATATGATATAGACATATTATATAATATAGACATGTTATATATCTTTTACAATGAAGAATTTTTGTTTGTCTTTTATATTCTCAGTAAATAACTCCTTCCAATCACTACGTGTCTCAATTATAGACAATCGTTATAAAGGCAGAATTACTGGTATACGACTCTTCTTTAATTGCATTTGATTATAACATTCATTGCCAACGTTTTGAGGTATGGTTGACCTCTTCTTCAGGGCTTGGATTGTATGTAGTAAATTAAAAACCAATTATATCTATTTCAGTTACATATCCGTTGAAATTTAAAATATTATGGAAGCTTACACTGCAACCTTCTCTGTCACGCAGTTCATTTAAGACTATGAAAAATGATAGTTTTAAATGAACTGCTTGACAGAGATGGTTGGAGCATACCTCGAAAATAATTTTATGATTTTATGTTCATGGCAATAATTACCTTTTCATTTAATATTATCAATTACTTTCTTATTAATGTTGATAGAACATTCTACTGTTTTCTCTCCTGTTAATTCTTGAAAATTTTGATTCGCTCTCCAATAAATATTTTCAGGATTTATAGCATACAATTTCGAATTTAAATAATAATAATAATAATAATATTAAGAAGCTTAATATGTTTTGGTACAAAAACATGTGAGGATGGATCATGATCTTATGAACCTATCTTGAAGTTAGTGCTAGTAGATTTATAATCCGATGAAATTTATGTCNCATATTAATTTAGTTTTATGTGTACTCAACATTGGCACGTTTGTGTACATAAATTCTGGAGCCCCATCCTGGCCCGGGTTTTTCTCCGGTTTTCTTTCGGGTAGAGGCGGATTTCTTATACTGGTTCTCTAGGCTTTGTCTAGGGGCGGGTCTATTGTAACAATAAATCGTGAATTTAGTGTTATTTCAATTTTTAAGCACTATACTCAGAATAATCTATAGTTCGATAATAACTTACATGTAATTTTTTGCTTAAAATTACAAACATATTGACATTCTATTAGTATTATAACTCGCAGCTAACTTTTTATCTTATCTAGGAATTTTTGCTGAAATTTTTGAATCCGCCTCTGCCTTAGTAGATCGATTTGGAATTGATGGGATGGTCCCTTGCTTGCTTCCGGAGAGTAAATTAGTTTTTTTTTTCCTCCACGTGGTCATACGCAGTTTGTACTGTTTTTTGACAATAAATTTATTTATTACAAATAAAAATTTTTGTTTAATTTTTATTGACACATAAAAATCGCAATTCAAGCCCAGAATTTTTTTCGGGATACCGAAATACCACTTACAGGCTATAGTTATAAACGGCGTTAGGATTTTTAGGTGAGTACCTGTTTCTCTTAGGGTCAATTAAAGCTCTTCGTAAAGATACCAAATAGTGAAATTTTCTTTAGACGAGAATGGAGGTATTTTTTCAGCACTTTCCTCCTATTTTGGTACTTTTATTCTTCTCCCAACCGTGCCTCAAATACCCGTTACCCCTCTTTTTATTCAGTATATAATATTTGCTATAATATTTTAAGGTGCATATTATAATTCATTAAAATTTAATTTCTTTTAATTAATATTTCCTCAGCTTGCAGCGAAAATGCAACTATTAAACGATTGGAAGAACAAGATCTTCAAAATTAAAACGATGGAATATATTTATTATCTGTTGTTTTCCTTCTTCTGATGAGTATTTTCCCTGATGTACTTATTTGTACCTAAAATAAATCAGAATAAGAGCTAGATGATTTCGCGAATTACTTCAGTGAAATAGCACCTTCTTGTCCCTTTTGTAGTAGAAATCGAGTATTAAAATTACACCTCTTCCTGAAACCTAGGGGTACAAAGACGCCCCATGATGTAAAAAGAAGTAAATAAAGAATTTATTAATATTGCTTTTAAGGCTGCAAAGCCAAAGCAGTACCTTTCCACCTTTCCTATCATTGTAATAATAAAAGTTTCCTAAATGCCAGTGGGAGGCTCACACTGTGAAAAAAAACTTTTTAGCCTTATTTCAGCACCTTTTCCTTTCCTTTTTCCACGTGAAATTTGCACCTAAAAATCCTAACCTCAGTTATAGATGATGGTACGTTTGTGTTGCATTGCAGGTGCGTGTGAAGCCTTTCCAGTTGTCGGGGGCGGTGCGAGCTGACGTGGCCTCCAACTCCGTGCGTTTGGTGTTGGATGTTCGAGCGCGCCCTGGTGCCGCGGCCGCCGCCGCCGCAGCTGCCGCCGCCGCTGCTCCCTTTGGCTCCGGTGCGTCCGTCCTGCAAACCACTTCTTTTCTTTGCACTTTCACACCAGAAACTCCGCGTGGATCATTTTGACACATAGATGCATAAAACGACAATTATAGGAGACTGATTTATTCCATATATGATGCACTTAACATCACTAACAACACATTTAAAAAATGCGAAGTAAAAGACAAAAAACTAATTAATTTTGGATTCTACCAAAATTATAAGAAAAATGATGCCAAACAACCATTTTCATGCATTGTATATCGCATCGTCTGCGATCTGGCCGGGTCTCGAACCCGGGACTTCCTGTTGTGGCCGCAGATGTGCAACCACAGCACCACCCACCTTGACTCCCTAAACCCGTACACAGCATCCATCTGACCTGTTTCGGTGCACCCGCATCTCACATCCTACAGGGTGCAAATGATGGATTGGGATGCAACGTCAACAGCCAGGTGAAAATTGCGACGGATCGGGACTCGAACCCGGAACCTCCTGCTCTGACCGCAGATGTGCTATCCATTGCATCACCCGTCTCGACTCCTAAGTCCGTACGCAACTTCCACCCGGCCTGTTCCAGGCGGCTCCAATGCTGGCAGCTCTTTAAGTCTGCGGCCAGAGCAGGACCACCCAGGTTCGAGTCCCGGTCCGATTGGGATGTTACACATTGGCTTGTTGCAGGTCCCGATGCCGCGGCGGCCGCCGCCGCGTGTGAGCTGCGTGTGCGTGAGCTCAAAGTGACTCAACTGGGAGGCGTTCGCGTCCGCGTGCGTTCGGGTGGACGTCCCACCGCCTGGCTGCTGTCACGACTGGCCACCACGGCGGCGCGGCGTCTTCGAGCAGACCTCGCCGCGGCCGTCGAACGCCGATTGCAGGTGCGCCCTTTGTTTATGGACATTTTCTCACTTTATTCTTCTCTCTCTCTCTCTCTCTCTCTCTCTTATTCAACCCCCTAACCCCCTCCCTCAAAAAGAAAGAAAATGTTCACTTTCCTCATTTCTGTCATGTCACAGTGACGTCGATACACAGAACGTTAACTTGATTATTTTATGGCGACCCCGTTTCACCCGTTTCGTCAATAGTTTGAGGAAGTGAGAGCGTAGGCTTCCGCGTCCGGAGTCACGTGCATCTTGGCTGTCCAGAAATATCCGCGTCAACGAGAAGAAAACCGACGTTTCGGCCATCTTGCAGTGGCCTTCTTCAGGGTACAAATGATTTACTAAAGTAATAGTAATATAATCAATCCTGAAGTACTTCAGGATGAACGAATGTCACTTCACCTTGCAGTGAAGAGTACTAGAGCCGATTATACGAAATTGATATGATAATTATCAATCAATTAAAATATTATATCAATCAAGCAAAATATTATATGAAATATTACATAACAAAAATATATAATATAAAATGTTATATGAAATAGGATATAATGAACAAATATTATATGATATAGACATATTATATAATATAGACATGTTATATATCTTTTACAATGAAGAATTTTTGTTTGTCTTTTATATTCTCAGTAAATAACTCCTTCCAATCACTACGTGTCTCAATTATAGACAATCGTTATAAAGGCAGAATTACTGGTATACGACTCTTCTTTAATTGCATTTGATTATAACATTCATTGCCAACGTATTGAGGTATGGTTGACCTCTTCTTCAGGGCTTGGATTGTATGTAGTAAATTAAAAACCAATTATATCTATTTCAGTTACATATCCGTTGAAATTTAAAATATTATGGAAGCTTACACTGCAACCTTCTCTGTCACGCAGTTCATTTAAGACTATGAAAAATGATAGTTTTAAATGAACTGCTTGACAGAGATGGTTGGAGCATACCTCGAAAATAATTTTATGATTTTATGTTCATGGCAATAATTACCTTTTCATTTAATATTATCAATTACTTTCTTATTAATGTTGATAGAACATTCTACTGTTTTCTCTCCTGTTAATTCTTGAAAATTTTGATTCGCTCTCCAATAAATATTTTCAGGATTTATAGCATACAATTTCGAATTTAAATAATAATAATAATAATAATATTAAGAAGCTTAATATGTTTTGGTACAAAAACATGTGAGGATGGATCATGATCTTATGAACCTATCTTGAAGTTAGTGCTAGTAGATTTATAATCCGATGAAATTTATGTCGCGTCTCTAAGGACCTTGTCAGATCGTTGACCAGCGCTTGACCTTTCCTCTACGTGACGACCTTGAATGATGTGTGGGGCTGTCTCCGGGGATGAAGGTGTCAGTTGGCGGCTGCTTCATAGGCGTAGTGAGGACTCCAGTATTGGGAGCGCCAAACATTGAACAAATTGAATCTTCTCCCTAACCATCAACGCAGAAAACGTAGTCTCCATCGGGGTAAAATAAAAACTTAAATTCCATAGCAAATATTGTAACGCGTAACAAACAACAATATAAAATAAACTGAATAACGTATTACAGAACAATTTAAATTTGAAAATATTAGAAGAATCTATTTGAAAATTGAATAGCATATTACCAAATGATTTTAGATTAAGAAATTTATGAGAAATTTGTACTGAGTAACATGAAAACATAAAAGTACTGAATATGATGGTACGAAACAAAGACAGAGTGAGCAAACTGAACGTACACGAATTTTGGGTGACTTGCGGCAAAAGAATGTTTCGAGTAAAGCGGTCAACGCTCTTCAGTACTCTGCTAGAGTCATCAAGTATCCCTCGTCGATTTATGAAAGTTCAATCAACACTTCATCATCACCAAATATCTATTATCATCATCGCATCAAAACGAATGAGAACGTGTCTGTGACTGTAAGCAGGTAACTGCCCTTTTTTAAAAAAAGAGATGATGTGTCAAAATTATTTATTTTACATTCTTCTCGAATGGAGGAGGGAAAAATTTACGTACAAATTCTTTTTAAAAAAGTAATAGCTAGTTAAGAATACGTTTAATAGTAATAAGACACTTCAACACAAATTTTCTAAAAGTACTAGTTACTTACAGAACACTATAACTATTACTCGAGTGAACAACGGATAATATCGAGAGCATGCTTCTACTACTATTCCGTGTTTTTTCTAGAAGTTTCAAAACTTATTATTGAGTCATTAGAATTGTGTTTCATCAGAATGATCCTCATCGACATCGTTCCCTTGAAAATCCACTGTACGTCATCGTGAGAAATTAATTGGGAGCAAATTTACGACGAAGTTTACTCATTACTTTAACATTTACTTCAGCAGAATATGAAGTAAAAATGCTACATAATCTTGGAAATATATTCAGGAGAAAATATAGCCAGGAAAAGTGGTGATAAACCATTGATGCGTTGAGCGAGATTTACTAAGAAGAGAAACTCATTGAACAATAATACAGTAAAGTATTATATTTATACCAATTATACTTTCCACATAATTATATTACATTAAAAATTGAAGTGGTCGAGTTTAAGAAACGATATAAAAATTGCGGTTTGTGTAAAAGAGATTATTGTTAGAGAAGAATGATAAATTAAACGTCGTTTGTATGTTGCTCATAGTTTTAATGTTATAAAACTGAGTTGCGCATTTGCCAAAAAATTTTCCTCAATAATCAGTGCATGTTACTGACGATGGCTGCTACGCAGCCGCAGCAGCTTTATAACATTAAAACTATGAGCAACATACAAACGACGTTTAATTTATCATTATTTGATAATGCACAATTACCAAGTAAAAGTGTTAGAGAAGAAATTCGTGATCAAATTTACGGCATCGTGCGCCGAGGTATGGCATCCCTGAGAACCGCAGAGAACTGAATTTCTTATTGTGTTTTATGTTATAGGTCGTCCGTTCTCACTTTGCTATTGGTTATGTTGTGTTCAACCCAATTTTTACGGAAAATGGTAACGTCGAACTCCTGGCTGCTAGTGGTAGACCGTCTCCCGGACGTTATCTGCCCCCATGTGCTGACTCGCAGTTCGTATAATTTTAAAACATTGAAATTTTTAAAAGATATTTAGTTGTAGTATCAAGAGAAACGTGGATCCAGAAGTAGATATTTGGATCAGTAATGCCATAAGAAGGTACAATAGTCCTGGAAGCATCAAGGATTATGGGAAACAGGGATGGTTGGAAGAAAAAGATCACAGAGGCATTGTTTCTAGCTTGGCAAATCATATGAAACGTGTCAGGGAGAAGACGACAGCTGCGTTTATTAATGACATAAGGATTTCGGAAAACAACAGGAAATGTGAGTGTGGAGTACAAGAGGAAACAAACGAACGTGTATTCTCAGATTCCCCTTCGTACGGACCAGAACGAGCACAGAATTTTAAAAAAGATGAAGACAGTAGTTTTGAAGAATAAATTAAGAAAAGAACTGATTAACACAGAAGAGAAGTATGTGGTAATCACAAAGTATTTAACGGGTGTAGCAAAATTCAAGAAAATCTAAAGACGTAATACGATTACGTGAGAAAAACTTTCTATACGATAATCAAAGAGACGTGTCATGGAATGTCCTGCGATAGGAACAGGACATTAAAAAATAAATAGAAAAACAAAATATTTTGTCACCTAATAGATGTTAATCAACTTAAAATACTCTTGTAAAACGAACAGGATCGAACCATATAGTTTTTTTAAGGTAATAAAGTCAAGATACTAAATCTGTGGGTTCATAGGGCAAATCTGAGTTAACATGCGAAAAATAGCTTGCCTTAGGAAGTCATACAATATTATTACATTTTCCCCTGTGTTTGTTTTAACATTATAATTCAATATAAATGGAAAAAAAAATCATGTATAGTTGAAATACAAATTTCAGAATATTGTAAGATATGCCTATTTATTTCAACTGACACAATTTCGTTTTGGTCGTCATATGAAAGCTTTTAAAAACGCTATTCACTATTATGATATTTATAGTTGTATTTATAACTAAGTAAATTTATTTGCTAGTATTCCCGTGTTTATTGTTTGGTGAAACTGGACAACAGGAATGCCTTTGGAGCAGACTGCTACATATTCAATTTATTGACAAGTGAATACGGAGTGTTCATTAATACCTTCTAGAAGTTAACAGTGAATGCATATACTTTCATATTCCCCCATATTCTGAATTCTTTCTAGAAGCAAACAAATGAAATACTAATAACAATGTATCTCTAAATAAAGTACGATTTATATCAACAGAAACTATAGAAACTCGAAAACAAGTGACTAAAGTCAGTGATGCAACCAATCCCAAAATACGAACTTGTTAGAAGGGAACAAGAACTTGTTAGAAAGACGAGAACATCACTCTCGCTCTCGCGCGCAATACGCTAGTGTTCACTACAGTGTCGAGTCGCTCTCTCTCTTACTCGCTGTAAAGCCACACGCTCACTCCGCCGACGAAATTATTATAGCTGACTACATGACTCAAGGACCTACATGTATAAATGTTGTGTATTTTCATGTTTGACAACAGTCAACTCTCAGTTTGCCAAATTAAACTAGTCGGTGCCTTTTCACGTTGATTTTGACTTTATTCTTACTTCGTAGTTAGTATATTTGTAGTTATTTTTCCTTCTATAATTTTAATTTATTTATGTTGGAGGGGATTCTTTTATTAAAGAACACGCAGATAAATTTCAGATTATTGACAATTCTTAAGCACAAAGTTCTAAAAGTTGATTACCCCGACACCTTATTTAAATGATTTACCACTTGATCATACTACAGATTATGCTATGTACGAGTACTGTGTTTGAACGATTATCAGTTGTATGATCAAGTAAGTCTTGATTTAAACATATTTGAGCCCATTCAAAAACGGTTTCTTTTTCGGAAATAAATTGGGGAGGTCTTGATTTTTGTGAGCAAGTAAAGCGTCGCACATCATAAATTGTGTTTACAGATCTTTATCGGTCTGTAACTCCATGAACCTAATGGAAGGGAGTATCTCTCCCAATTCATAATTCAAAGGTTGTTGTAATTAACCAGTTTCAGGACCCGCCCCCCAACGATCACGGTTCTGACCACGGATTATATACTCTGACCACAGATCACAGGCTCTGACCAAGTTAAATCCTCAATCCCCTGATACAGAATGAAATAAAGATTTTCACCATGAAATAAAGGTTGTCCAGATTTTTACTAAATCGCTTTATTCAATGGTGTATAACCTATTGACCACTATTATCCCGGAGATATGGGAATCACGAAAACTATTGAGCGAAGATCGAATGCAATGTAATAAAAAACACCGTTAGCGACTGTTTCGAAATGATCATGCAGGTAACAGATAAAGTACACCTGAAATGATCAACCAGCTATTGCGTGCAGGTACGACACGCGCTTGCGCAGTTCGGCAGAATTGACGTTCCCGCCTTGAAGATATAGTAAAATATTCTTCAGTAGGCTGTTGACCGCCGCTGGAACAACATTGAATCATATCATAGCTGCTACTCCCTCGCGAAAGGGTAGTTTAAACTTACGCCACCAGGGCGCGCCAGTGACCGGCTGAAACGTATTAGGTCTCGAAGGAAATATTTCTGAATTCCTGCGTCAGAGAGCGCGGCGGTAGCTCGACCTTGACCGTCGAATAATATGGTATTCATTTGTTTCTTTTTTATTGTATATTTTTAGGGCTGTCTTTGTACTTTGTATCGTATATAATTTGTTTTATGCTCATTTTTTCATATTGAAACATTTATTTAACATTCACATTATAAATAGTGTGAATTATTTCTTGATTGAACTTATTATTGACGAGGCAATTGAAATCCTTCACGACAATGAAATCTTGTTTTTTATAAGCTCCAATGAGATTAATTCTGCTTCAACAATAGGTGTATTTTTTATTCAGGTGATATTCTTTGCATTCACTCTTGTGAAAACACTGTTCTTAGGATCCTGCTTCCAGCTCCAGATGTCTTCTAGCTGAATCTTCTGGCAGAATTTTGTGTTTTGTGTTAAACAGCGACAGTTTCGATGTCAAGGGAGCACGATGCATCGGGATTTTACGTTGGTCTCTTTAAGTTATGTTAACATTGGATATTTATCTTTAAGAGTGTGTCACGCATTTACGAAGTAATTTTTTTTCACGTGAAATTGAAAGTGACATACATAATGTAAACAATCACATGATATGTTCCACAAAACAATGAAATGTTGTCCTGTAGCCTTTAAACATCAACATACCCAAAACGCAATCACTCTTTGTAGCAAAATGAGACAATTGTAGCCTTTATTGATAAATTATTATGTCAATTAACATAACCTCTCCCCCCTTCCCCCTACCTACCAGGCAATGTAAATATGTAAATAATAATCTTAATTGTCGAAACAGCAGTTGCAAACTATATGACCACATGGGGGCAATAAACTAAGTTACTTGGTGTACTTAATTATTGCCTTAAGGGAATAAACTGTGTCACTGTTTTATTTCAACTTATTGCTAAAAATGTTGTTAATAAGTGCCTATGACCACCTGAAGGACATAGTACAATGGGCTCTAATGACCTCGATGTTGACGAGCCCTAAAGCCCCACAAAAGAAAAAAGAAGAAGTACATCTGTGTGAAACATTTTGTTCACAATCTAACAGTACAATTGTGTAAAACATCATTTTCTATAGTCACACACACTTTTTCATATCTTCTTCAGTATCTCGCTTTGTAACCTTTTTCGGAGTTTATTTTGGTGATCGCCTTTTATTCTGTAGGACTGGCAGCTGGTGACAAAATCAACTGATGAAGTGGCTGTATAATTTTAGAGTAATTAGTGTGAGGGGAGAACATTATGAACAGACTTCTTAGAGAGACTAGACAAATAAAACACAATTCCCCTCTCGAGTACTCGTTATTTTCTTAAATGATGTAAAGTTAAGAGAAAGGGCCCTTTATTCTCATCACCTGAGAAGTTGCCACAGCGGTATGAGACATAATAGTTACATTGTTTAAGTCCAGTCTAGATAAACATCAAGTCATTCTATGTTTTCATTGGTCCCCAATTATTTTTCATAAGTAGTATAAAGTATGAATGAAACTGTTTGCAACAAAAACCTTAGACCTTTTAGAACTTGATATCAAATACTATTTCTTATATCCATAAAGCATCCACTATTTTGTATATATATTTTTGTGCATGGGTATTAGCACTGAAGATGGCTGAAAATGGAATCTACAAAGTGTGAATTATAATGTGTGAATTATCTACCAAGTATCAACTTCATTGTATTAAAAAAAATATTTCTTTTCCTTCAACCGTACCAAAAAGATTCTGTTATTCTACTAATAAATGTGTAGCGCTTAAAATGTGTATGATGTTATTTTAGCTTTTAAACATTATAAAACATTTATATGTATGTGTGTGTAATAATTAGTTATTAGTGAGTTTTATATATATAAACTCACTAATTACTAATTATTACTTTTAATTATTTTAAGTAAAATCCAATAAGCAATTTAAATCAAATGAATACTTGGTTTTTCATAGTGTTTGAATTTTTTTTTTTAAGTTATAAGTGTATGTTTTAAAGTAACAAATCTTGATTTAATTACATATTTTACATTAACAAAGTTTGGATGAGAGTATGTCATGTTTGAATAACCTTACAGTGGGTCTCATACCAAAAAAGGTTGGGAACTGCTGGTATAAAGCGTTTGGTACAAATTTTTCTTTTATTGCCATATTATTGTTCCATTTTTCTAGGAACGAACGATGAACAGATATACTGTAAATGAACCTTCCCAAACCACCATGACCTGTTTCCTTTCTCCAGGATGCAGCAGGACGAGCATTAGATGCCCTGCACTGTGGAGGAGCCCTGGTGCACGACCTGAAGACAATCCCTACTGAGAACCTTCAGGTGCCCAGCCATTGAACTCTTCCTCCAAGTCAGTGATGGATGCAGCCTCTTCCTACATAAGAATTCACCTCCACCTCCAACATCACTTACAAAAAGATTCAATGTATATTCTTCATCAGTCTGCACACATTCCTCAGAATACCTCAGTCATAGGAAGATCAAGGGGCTCATTTTGGAATTTCTTTGTTCTGAGAGTAAGTGAATTTTGATTCAAAATTTAGTGTGAGTATATTTTTTACTGTGGTTTTAATGTTAATCAATACTTTTTCTCTGCATTGTTGTATCATTTGGTGGAAATATTTCCATAAATATTTAATTGTATTAAAGGAACATTCCTCACATATTTTACATAGGTTACACCACACCTTTATAGACAGTCAAAAACACAATCTACATTTAATCAATACATCTTTTCTTTATTTCTTCCAGTATGTTCAATGTAAAGGTTGACATTGGTTGACATTATAATGGAAGAAATAAAGAAAAGATGTATTGATTAAATGTAAATCTGATTTTGACTGTCTATAAAGGCACAGTGTAACCTATGTAAAATATTGATCAGACAGTCAGAGAAAGTGTAATTGTGTACATATTCCTCGGATATATCAAGGGTTCCCACACATTACTTTAACTTACACATTCATATTTGTAATTATTATTTTCAATCTGAGATAGGGTTTCTTACTTTTTAAACAACATCTGATTTCTTTAAATCATTTTTTTTTTTAATGTTCTGATATTTCTGGTAATGCAAATTTGTTTCATTTTGAGATGTAGCTCTTGATCTCATTCTTGACCCTTTCTAGTGAAGTATGGAATTTCTATCTTTTCATCAATGTACCAATTCTTTCAAAGACTTCTTTGTCATTTCTCATATCTTTGCATTAATAATTGGTGAACTCATTTGATTCAGCTACCAAATTCTGAATCTTGCCAGTGAAAACTGCTTCCTAAATGAACGATGAATGTCTATTATCTATTTGACTTTCTCATCTTTAATGTATTGACAACGACCTCATTGATTTCATACATTACTAGCTGTCATGATGACATGGCATCCAGTTCATGAAAATAAATTTTACACTTTTTTGCTCAACTAGTGTCTCTGAAGTGCTTTAATTTTGAGCTCATAAAAACTTTGAGTGAATGAAGACAATATTAATTATGTTTATGTAATATTAATTATTTAGACTACCTTTTCTGAAGTATTTCATATGAAAGTCAACTGATGGAATCTTCTTTGATTACCTTACCTCAATGGGAAAAATCAAACACTAGGATCAAATAACGTGAATTGAAAATTTCAATCTAGAGTATGTATCTCTTGCCTATGTTTTGCTAAAGACTTTATTTTGTAACTCATAATTCTTGGATGCAAGCAAATTAGAGAGGAAAAGCAAGATAGTTCATTTTGTTCATATCCTTATTAAGCTTGAAGTGTTTGGCTAAAGGATAAAACAACATTCAGTGATGGCTAAGCAAGTAAGAATGGTTTTCCTTCTTCAAAAAGGTAATTGTTTCTGTGTTTGAAAATATTGAATTTGTGGAAAACTTATACATACATATTTGAAAACCACAGTTCAATAATGACAATAATAATAATAATAATCATATCAATAATGTGCTTGTGATGAAGATTCAACTAAACCTCCCGTTCAGTGAGGTTGTAAATTAAGACATGTTCTCTGACTTACGCTATTTGAAACTCGATTCGTTCATTTCTCCAAAATTATAACTGACCCAAATATCTGTGCAAACTGAAGTGTACTAATATATTATAATTTTTTTATGTTGTATAATATAAAGCTGATGTCTATACTGACATATAGTGTTATCACACAAAGTACTAAATAGTCTAAGTCTGTAGGAATAGTTTTAAAAAAATTTCTAAGAAGTGATTCCAAATCTTTATAGATTGAACCACGTTTGTCAAATAAAATCATTTAGTTAATCATATTGTATTATATTGCATTCTTTAATTACATACATTCGTTCACTCTAACATAAATACATATCATTACGAGTTTTGTGCGAGTAATAACGTATAATTCTATAATACTGAATTTGCCTTGTGAGAAATTAATTGGGCTAAAATAAATTTTTGGTTCTCATACTTTTATTGGAGACGTTAAGGGGTTTGTGGATCAATTCCATACTCTGTAATATTTATAATATTCATATCACAATGACAAAAATAGCGAGTAATCAGTAATTAAGTTTAATATGTATTGAAGATTTTACTGAGTCATATTTGAGGAGTGAGTGTTTGCATCGTTTTCAATTGCAATTTCAAAGAACAAATATAAAAATTTTGTACAACAAAAGCTAACAAGGCTCTATAAACATATAGAGAAATTGAAAGCTATTGAATTCTGCTTTCAGCTTTTTAAAGGATTCTTTACGTTTAAAATAATTTAAATTTGCAGTTGCAGAAACTATAACAAACCTCTTTTAAACAGAATTAAATTTAGAAGAAAGAATAATTTCCTAAAGTTTAGAATTTAAAATGGAAAGTGGTGAGTGAACAATGATCTTTCTTTGCTTTTCCTCGAATCATCGATTCCAATCAAATCACTGTATTTTTTCAAAGATCTATATATCATGCCTTCAACTTCTTGCCTTCCTCTGCCTTCAGATGAAAATGTGCTCATAATACCACCTCTCACTTAAAAGCTAAATACATTCAGCACTGGAATTTCTGTAATCCTGGAAATCTCCTTCACTCAAATACAGGGTCGTGTGGGATTCACATTTATAGCTATTACACAACTACATTTCTATCAATCTCTTTCTTCATATGAAAAATACAAGTGAGTCCATCAAACTTGAAAATGAAGGTTTCAGAAAGAGGCACATTCAGTGTCGAAAAACATAATTTTGCATCCAATAGCCAAGAAAAAAATAAAAAATAAAACACGGCACCAATGTTCACACGAAACAGTATTAAAGCGTAGTGTTGTAAGACAATACCTTTCCACGATGTAGGTAAATGTTTGCTGTTTCCTAACAGTCTTTCTGTGTTACCTAGTGCCTTCACAGTACTTCAATACCAATCCTCCCTCATCCCACGAAATAGGAATGAAAATGACCATTATACATATCCCGCTGATAGATTACAATATGGATTAGACTTAGTCCCCTTAGGCATAAGTGGGATTTCAATTTCTTTTTCTCTCTCAGTGGAGGGAGGCAAAGTTAACAATAATTTTGGTAAAATTGAAATAATTTCCTTAGGAATTCAGAAATTGTGAGTAGTAGTCAAATATCATCTCATGAACGATGAAAAATTAATACATCATAAACAAGAAACGGCAGAAAATGTTTTGAAATTTAAAAAATGGTTAAAATTTTGTTAGCTATCTCCACTTTGCTTCCCTCAAATTCTACCTGAGCTCTTAGTACAATAAAAAATGAATTATGTGACATTCCAAATGCACAATTTAAGTTTATGATTATTATCTTAGAATCAGTGAAGCTGACCAGAAATGCTTTTGTTTGATTTCTGTTAGCTTCCCTCCTGTAATACTCGAGAAAATAAATATCTCCAATTAAATAAGATTCCTTCAGAATAGAATATTGAAAATTGTGATGAGAAAGATACTGTGACCTGGGAGGACAATTAACCTAATTAACCTAATTTCCTCGTGAAGATTTTGTACTGCGTTGGTGAAATCTTGAGATTTTGTGACATAGATCTTTGAACATCTCCTTGAGAGTAGAGGATCAAGGCCTAGAAGAATTCTGAAAAAAAAAAAACTTAACTATTTTTGATGTCTGAAAAATATAAATATGTACCAAAAGTAGAGAATTATCCTGTCATAGTTTTCTGATGTGAGTAATGGGTGTAATTTAAGCGATCACATCTTTATCTTGGTTTACAAATAATGGGATCATCATGAGTTTTATTACTTGCAAGTAAAAAGTTTTTACAGATTCCAACTTCTTTATATTCTCATTCATTGAAAATATTTTTTTAATCATAAGATTTGTAATGACATGGTATAAATATTATATTATATTATATTGTCAAGTTTTGATTTAAAATGATTTGGATGAAAATATTTTATTTGTACATATTTGAAAAACTGGGGAGATGTAACATAGCTTCTAAATAATACAAAGTATTGTTTCAGTGGGTATTTCACTGCTGAAGAAAACACAAAGTGGGATCACATTTCATATGTACAGTAAGAAATTTAATTGATGTGAAAGCCAGAATTTGATTGGAATGCACAAATTGTGCAGGCTGCATGTATGTGTCAGGTAGTGAATGTTTAAGCAGATTGCTTGTCAGTGTGTGTAATAGCCTGAAAATAAAGATATTGAAAGACTTTTCTTTGTGTTTCAATGAAAATGTTGTTTTAGAATTTTGTAAAAAAAATAAACATTGAATACCATGTTGAGATTTTGACTACTGTTACAATATTGGATTAGGTCATAAATAAAAATCTCATTGAGCATGCAGACTTTTTGATATTATCATCAGGACTACAACAAAAGTTGAGAAAACACATCAAAAATATACAAAAGATGCTGCTAATAGATTTATGAAATGTTAAGCATGCAAACAAGAACTTTACAAAAACATGAACAAACATTAATACCATACATTAAAATAAATACCAAAATACACTTCTTGCAGTATTGTGCATTATTAGTTTGCAGGATGTTGCTTTTTGGTGATATATTTTCTTTTCCTATGTTATCAGTAATACTGATGTCTCTTATGTTTGTGATGATGATATCATGTCAGAATTGCTTCTGGAATAGAGGACTTTTAACAGCATTTGCTGCTTTGAGGACACTGCATTGAGGCTCCTCTGTGCCCTGGTCATTGCACACAACCACCGCCTGTTTTCAGACGGCCTCCTAACGACAGGAATTACAAGAATGACGTGCAAATGAGGTGAAATGATGATGAGTGAATGTTGTGGTGGAATGGATAGCAGGGGAAATGGGAGTAACTCTGAGAAAATCTGCCACGAACACCGCTTCATCCACCACTGTGAATTCTACTTGGATCAGACAGGGTATGAACCAGCATCACCAGACATAGGTGAGCACACTAGGCACTATGCTACAGGTCGTCCCCCTTATGTTCATGTATTCAAAGAGATATAATCTGTGATATAATACCAAGAATTTTGTGTGACAATGTAATACCTAGTAAAATACTTCGGGAGCTTTCAGTGGAGTCACTAAAATTAAAATATGTATTGAGTGAAGTCGGCAACATTCTCCACTTAAAATCTTCTCCAGGATGTCTGCTGGTCATTACGGCACTAAGTCAGTTGGCAGAAGCTGAGGATAGAAGCAACAGCACATGAAATTAGTCTCAAGAGAAATATTGTGTAGCCAACATCACTCAATATATATTTTAATGTAATATGTATTCGTTTCCTTTCAGGTGTTGTAGTTACCAGGCATAAGGTGATTTTTGTTTGTTTCAGAATGAAGTAAGAGTAATTCAGAATTAATGAGAGTTATTTTTATTTTATGTTCAACTGTAGATGAAATGAAATGTTTGAACAACATCGAGGGCTCTCTTGTTTGGGTAGGTTAAAACGATTTTATTTGGAATTTGTCATTAATATAATAATAATTGTTGAAAGAAGATAAACATTCCTATTATTATATTTTTATGACTTCTTCAATATAACGTACATTAGATTAAGATAAACATAGGCACTTTATCATAGATTTTAGCACTTTTTTATACCTCTTTGAGACAGTTTTTTTGTATTTCATTGGTGTTATAGTGAATAAATATAGTTTAATATTATTTTTATAAACTTTTTACTATTCTATCAGTTGCTTCCTGACAGTAAACAAGTTGCATTTTTAAGTTCATGTGCTGAAAATAAAAGGATTTGTAATTTGGAATGACAACAATAAGATTTCAATAGCCTTAATTTTCCTGGTATATACTGAAAAATGTTTGCAAATTAATTTACCTTTTAGCTTATGAAGAACTTTCTTGTTCACCAACACAATGTGTAATATCAGGCTTTCCTTTGTTGCCATAAGTCATTTCAACAATCTTATCCAAAATAGGCAATATTTTTTGGGAATCATTCGGTTTAAATCCCTACCAAGAAACATAAACGGTAGTGCTACATTTAATCACTCCAAATCCATGGTTAAAAACTACTTACTGCAACATTGCTTCATAACATGAAGTTGATTGATTTTAAATACAGAAGTTATTATGAATTCTGTAACTCCATTAAATATTTTTTTTATGCTGGCAATGTAAATTGATCAAATGTTTCACTCCTTGTATGATTTATTCCACCATTCCTTAGTATTGTTCAATAATTAATTACTTTAATTACATATATTTTAATGAATTAATTGTATAAAATAATTTAATGCATTCTTCTCATTGTTTCTTATTATTTAGAGTCTGCTTACAATCTTGACAAGATTGTGTTCTTTATCTGTGTTTCCCATTACACAACTGATTTTCCTTAAGACCCTTTCATTTGAATGATGGGATGATCCCTTTCTAGATTGCAGAGAGTAAAGTAACTTCTTGTAATTTATGAGAATTATTTTACAAAACTATATCTAATAAAAGATTAAAACTCATATTACCTTCTTTTATTAAAAAGCAATCAATTATTTAAAATTATAGGAGCAATGGTACAGTAAGAATTCTATTCGTACAGATTTGAAGAGATTATTTTTTATGTCTTATGGAAATGCTGTAACCAATATCAATGTTTGACATCAGACACCTTTTTCTTCTGTGATGTTAGGAAGACAAATATAGATATTTATTTTCCTAGAACTTACTCATTAAAAATAAATTGTTTCTATGAATATGGTCTAACATCATGAATATTACATGTTATTATGAAGAATAGGGCTATCTTAAAAATTTGGTATCTCAATACATGAACTCTTAATTCTTCATAAAAATACATTATTCTAAATGTAAGTAAGGGTACAAATTGATCACCACTTGAAGGATAGTAGTAAATCAATAATTTTTCTTGATGAATTTTAAAAAAGAATTGTTTTTATATTTTAAGTGAATTTTTCTAAGAAGGATGTGATGAATTGTATATTTATATAGGTTACTTAGCCTTCTTTTTTGTTTAACATCTCTCAATGAGAGACAAAAATTAAGAATGCTTCATTTTTGCAAAAGAAGTCAATATTATCTTCAAGTATCCCCCTAAATGATGTTTAAATTTACTTTACTAGTGAATGAAGCAATGTGAATTTGTAAATTATTAAATTCACTTCATACCTAGTCTCACAGTACCATCTTGTACAGACAAACTCTTGAATATCACGCTGTCATCTTCTCCATTCTCTTAATCATACATCTTGCCACAAACTCTAAGCAAATCTAATGAACATTTTTAATTTGTGATATCTAATTGCCAATGAAATCTATATGGTGATTTCACCCTCTCTCCAGAAATTAGTCAAGTAACAGTCTGTAACCCAGACTGGTTGAGAAATATAAATTCTAAACTCCACAAGCTCTAGACAATTTGATAGGGGTTTGTGCCACATTCCTGTATACTTATTGTGCAGAGATGAGGTTATGTACTAACTTTGTTTGGTAATTAAGACCTTACCCTTCCCCCATGTACCAAAGCCTGGCTATGCCTTTGTTTGTGGTAATATACAGTAAACATTCATAATAACTTTATTTCAATCAATTTTCCACTTTTTTCAATTTTCCAGTCCTTATGGTCTCTCTGCAGAGTACTTTTAGTTTTGTGTCATTGAAGGAACCACTGATGAAAATAATCAGGATTTTTGGCTTCATTCTGACGTCTTTATGACTATGACTAAAAGCAGTAATTAAGAAGTGAAAAAGAACACACCCTACAGTGAACAGGGAAGGCATGAGATACAAATGCCTGAAGTGATAGAGATTACCCTAAATGTCTAAAACAAAATATAAATATCAACACTGTGGAATTTTTTTTTTTCTGTATCCATTATTTAATCTTTGTTTATTATTCAAAGACTTTATTTCATGATAATATACTTCCCAAAATCCTAGTAATGAGAATATAAATAATGTATTTTCAAACAAGCACTTAAAATCTGCATATTACCACGCAAAGGACAGTAAAGTAATTTATTCTCCAGAAGAAACCAAGGGACCATCCCATCAATTCTGATGAAGGTGGTGATATATTTAAAATTTCTGCACCCTTAGGTTAACTCATAATTCTCAGTATTACCATTATTCATTGTCTCAACTTCCTTCAGAATAATCAATCCTGAAATTTCATTCATTTATTTATTTATTTATTTACAGGAATAATATATATATTCCACAGGAGGTTAAAATTAACCTGTACGTGGAATTGCAATCAAAAATTAGTTTACAAAAAAATAACGACAAAAGCTTAGGACTTAATTGGCTAAAATACATAGAGAATCTACAGGAAGTAACGTAACACAAATCATGAAATTAAAAGAAATGTAAATTTACTTAATCATAGAAAGTTATTTGTCGTACTAAAAAAATTCAAAATTAGTAATAAAACAATACAAATTGCCATACTTAAGTATGAATGTCAGTAACATTAATAAATCGGACATTCAATAAAATTGGAATATAAATTGAAATTAGATAGATACTCAGGATAAAAATGTAGATAAATCAAAATGAAATACGATATATATTAACAGATTATTCAAAAATCCAAATCGTATAACAATACAGAAGATGAAACACACGACAAAAATACAAGAGTCATATGAAGTAAGATTCTGAATAAAATACAACTAACAATTAGCTTGCAAAATCTATCAAATACATTCATAGATTACATACATTCTTACTAAAAAAGATGTACACTTGCTAAGTCTGGGGTGAAATTAAAATAAAACAAACGTACAACAGTAAAAGCCTTATTAAAATATTAGAACGATTGTTCAAAGAGATATGATTTAGCGAGTTTATTGCAGTGCAATGTGATCTTTAAGTTTTTTATAGGTGGAACTTTGAGTGAAATTAAGAGATTTTAGTGCAATTGGTAATTTATTTCTGAGAAATGGCATTATATATAGAACTTTTTTTCCCAACTTCTAAATTTACTGTGGGAGGTCTTATAGTTTTAAACCTGGTAGATTTTTGGGATCCTACATAATTTAATTTAATTTTGTTGTAGTGTAAGCGGATACAGTTAAATTTATAGATTTGTCTCAGGTTGAGAGGTTTTCTTCTTAATGCTTTTACATTTTTATGAGTAATTATTTTTACAATTCGGTCCCACATTATTACTTAGATTAATTTTTATATCCTTTCAAAGTTTTTTTATTGATAAATAATCATTGAATTTACTTTGTTAATAAATGTTTGAATGCAAATCATAATACTATTCCTAAAAATTTAAAGATTTGTTCCACTATTTTTATTTGTATGGAGAGGGACCTATTAAATAAATTAATATAAATAAATAAAAAATCTTTATTGTCAAAGAGCAAGTTGCCAACTGCTTGTGACCATTATTAGGATAATAAACTACATTACTCTCAGGAATCAAGCAAGGGACCACCCCATCTGCATTTGACCATGAGGAGGACTCTTTGTAGGCAAGCAACAAACCATCCCAAAAATTCTGATCTATGTGACCAATGATATACCACTGTAAAATTCAAGCTGGTGTGTCACAGGGATACGGAAGTAATGTACCCAACCATGCCAAGAGACTGAGTACATATAAAAATTGTACTGTAAGGAATAAGAAATAAGAATAAGAATCCAGAAATATAATTTTTGTGTTTTAATCAATTCTTAAAGAAATACGAGCATGTTTTGATTAAGTATAAATAAGGAATGTAATAATTGATGCATTCACCAGATTAAATATTAATTAGAATATAAAAATATTTAGTAAGATAATTGAAACTCTTATTGATATTTTACTATTATTAATACATTTCTTAATATTGAGAAAATGCCGTGAAAGTTGTCAACATGGGAAGATACATGGACAGCTTTCAAGAAAGATTTCTGGGTAAAAACAATATAAGGAATGAATTGAATAGAATTACCCAAGAATCTTAGTAGGTAGTTGGTGTTAATTTCACTGCAATGGGTGCCTTTTATGTATTGACAGAATGGTTAAACAGTTCCTAAAGGGTAGTGTTTTAGATTATATTAAATATGAATGTGCACTTATCTTGATCAAATTCTGCAGAAAGGTTGTTTAAGGTATTATATCTGCCAGAACAATTAGGCATAAGTATCCCCAAAATATGTTTCAAATGATAGTATGAACCATTCCCCATCCAGTAGCGATGAATTTTCATAACCTTATGGGGCAAAATGTTGAATTATTTGACTTTAAATTACTACGGGCTACTATGAAAAAACTTTCGCGGGCTTATGGTTTTTTTTTTATATCCTGGCAAAAGTACCGACTAATCATAGCGAAAAAAGTACTAAAGCATACCAAATGGAAAAAGGAACGCAATGACGTTAAGATTTTCATGCTTACGGGGCATTTACCAATTCACCAAAAACTATGGAAATTACGGCTCTAACGGAAATGGCAGTTACACCATGTGACTGAAGACAGTGTGACCATTGTTAAAGAAAGAGTCAAGCGACAATCTAAATTTATCTTCTACTTTTAAAATCACATAATAATTGACCTTGTACGAATCGGTAAAATGAATTATTAATTAATTAGAAGTACTTTGGTGTATATTTTCAAGTTTCGCGAATAGTTGACAACTTGACTTCTGTCATCGTGGATAGAACACCTGGAGATAATAGTATATCATAACCAAACCCAAACATTCAAAGAGAGAAGCTCGAACCCATACCAAATTGTTCTATACCTTCCTCTTAGTAAGTGGAAAAAAGTTACACCAAATAGAGCGTTGGGTTTCGGGTGGAGGGGGAGAAAAGAGGTGAAATTAGCCTTTTCAAAAGTTTTTCGCAAATATCTCGAAAACTATGAGGTATAGCTAAAAGTTTATGGTATATCAAATTAATCTTCATTAAATTTATAACAAAAATAGACAAGTTTGTGGTGCGGTCAACGATTACGGACATATGGAGCGGATAAAAATATGAATATTTCAACATTTGCTTGGAATTTCTCGAAATCACTTGAAAACACAAGGTTTCGATGTAACTGCTATTTTGACAAAATATTTATTGTTATGTACATGATCTTGGTAGCTCAATGTGCTTGCTAGGCAGAAACCCCAGGTTCAATTCCCGGCGGGGTCAGAATTGTTTTGTTTCACTTCAACTTCTCAGTTCATGTAGCTTAGATGGTGGAAAAGTGACGCTCTATGACTGACTACCGCAGTTATATTACTTTGAACCTGCAACCTAGATTATCTTAACGCAGTTCCCCAAAAACTATTTCACTACTCGTCTTAGTATGGTACAATTATCTCATAAAACACCAACCCAAACATATAAAAGGAAAAGTTCTACTCCATGCGACAAGTTTCAGAGATTCTTGTTCCACCTCTATTGACTGCCATGTTGCCCTTTGTACACAGGACACCTCCACGCAGTAGCGTACCTAGGCGAGGGGCGGTCCGCCACGGGTCACCACTTGTGAGGGGTCTCCAAATGGTTCGGCAAAAATATTAAAAATATTTAAATTTGAATACAAATATACTGTAAAACTTTTTTTTTCTCATAACAGTTAGGTGGAACCAGCACTCCAAGATAGTCAAATCACTGAGATGTATAATTTTTTTTATTATTCTAATAGTTTTAAAAATAACTATTTATAGACCTCCTCAATCAGATCTTGACATATTTTTTCGGAACTTCGAAAATGTTTTAGAACATATCGCACATAAATCTACTAAATCTATCGTTATATGTGGTGATTTCAATATCGATTTCTTGAGTACATCCAACTCTGCACATTCACCAGTTAATCGATTCAAGAATCTTATCGACTCCTTCAACCTTATTACTACGATAAACGACCCCACTCGCCTCTCCGGCTCATCTCAAACATTGCTAGATCAAATTATAGTCAACAATGGAATCTCGTATCTCTCTGAAGTGTTTATCGCCGGATACAGTGATCACCTTGCTCAAGTATTGACTATTAATAATAAACTAAAACCGCTTAAAATCCTTTACAAATTTACAAGAGAGTTTAATGACATAAATAAATCCATATTTATAAATTATTTGCGTGAAGAAACATGGAAAGATGTTTACAATTGCCAAAACACCGACGACAAATTCAATGTATTTATCTCAACATTCCTAAAACATTACAACTCTAGTTTTCCCATAAAACGCAAGTTAATTAACACAAAAAAATACAATAGATGGATCACCCTAGGGATAAGAATTTCTTCAAAAAACAAACGCCGTTTATATTATCTTTCAAAACGCTATAACCAGCCACCCGAATTCCATAATTATTTTCGTAAATATAAGACTATTCTCCGAAAAGTAGTCTATGCAGCTAAAGTTATGGAAAACGACAGGCATATACTAAAATCGAACAACCGGATGAAAGCCATGTGGAATATTGTTAACAATTACACGTCAACTTCTGAAAATCGCGAAGAAAATGTTTCTTTACTAAACGATGGCAAGATCGTGTCAAATCCTCAGGACATCGCAAGTTTGTTTAATTCTCACTTCTCAGAAGTTGGTAAAATAACGAACTCAATATATCCAAATCAATGTCCTCCAATTATTACCACCCACATACCCAATTCTATGTTCACTTCCGAAACTAACGCCAGTGAAGTCATGGGAATCATCAGCTCCTTAAAAAACAAATTTTCACGAGGCATAGATGATATACCTGAGTTTATTGTTAAATCTTCGTCCCACGCTATATTAAATCCACTCGTAAATATTTTTAATAGTTCTTTATCGGAAGGGGTGTTTCCTAAAATATGTAAGAGAGCTAAAGTGAAACCTTTACACAAGAAAGGAAACAAACTTAATATTGGAAATTACCAACCAATATCTCTACTACCCACTTTCTCAAAAATCCTAGAAAAATTATTCTATAAGTGTCTTCTAGATTTTTTATCAAAAAATAACATTCTCTCTGATGATCAACACGGTTTTAGGAAATCCTTTTCGAACCGTGTTACCACATCTCTTGACCGTGGAGAAAATCCTCAGGGTGTTTTTCTTGACTTATCCAAAGCTTTCGATGCCATCGATCACGAAATTCTCCTTTCAAAATTGCATTCTTTAGGCATTCGTGGGCTTCCACATCAATGGCTAACTTCTTATTTAAAAGATAGATATCAACAAGTAGAAATATCCTATACTAAAAATAAAATACTTGAGCGTTGTCTTTCAGAAACAAAGCCACTTACTTGCGGAGTACCCCAAGGATCAATTCTCGGCCCTATACTCTTTTTATTGTATGTGAACGACATGTCATCATCCACATCAGATTGCAAAATGGTTCTTTTTGCTGATGACACTAATTTACTATGTAAACACGCCAATGCTCAAAACGTTTTGTCTAACCTTTCGACTTGGTTCCATGCAAATCGTGTCATTGTAAACACTGACAAAACAGTGTCTATGTCATTTCACAATAGTATCACAAACTCTGTACCCCAGGTTTCTTTTTCTTTAAACGGAACACAATTAAAAACTGTTACAAATACAAAATTCTTAGGTCTCCATATTCAAGACAACCTCAAATGGAATTGTCACATTGACAATCTTAATTCCCAATTAAGCAAATTGTGTTACGCATTCCGAATCTTAGTTAACGCAGTTAGTCCACGTATTTCCCGTTGCGTATATTTTGCAAACGTTTACTCCCATTTACGTTACGGCATTACCTTCTGGGGTAATTCCGGTCAGAGTATTCAAACTTTCAGAATTCAGAAGAGGATAGTTCGGATAATTTGTAAATCTCACCCCCGAAACTCTTGTAAACCTTTATTCAAGGAATTAAATATCTTAACACTTCCCTGCATTTATATTTATGAAACGGTCGTGTTTGTTAAGACCGAATTACTGAAGCACCACCCTTGCTTTATACGAAACAGTCTCGTTCACGAACACTATACACGCAATAGTAGTAATATTCATCGCCCTAGAGTGTCAACCACTCTTTGCCAAAAGGGACCATACCATTCGGGAATCGTTCTATATAATTCCCTGCCCAAGAATATAAAAGATATTATGAAATTGAATATCTTCAAATCCGCGGTTAAAAACTACCTCCTGCACCAGTGCTTCTACACTGTAAAAGAATTTATTGATTTTAACAAAAGTTAAATTCGTCTTGTGCTTTATCACGCCATTGCTGTAGTACTTTTTAAACAACTTATAACAATTTCAAAAACTATTTTCTTGCATGATTGTGTTGTCTTATGGCTCATATTAATTTAGTTTTATGTGTACTCAACATTGGCACGTTTGTGTACATAAATTCTGTAGCCCCATCCTGGCCCGGGTTTTTCTCCGGTTTTCCTTCGGGTAGAGGCGGATTTATCATACAGGTTCTCTAGGCTTTGTCTAGGGGCGGGTCTATTGTAACAATAAATCGTGAATTTAGTGTTATTTCAATTTTTAAGCACTATACTCAGAATAATCTATAGTTCGATAATAACTTACATGTAATTTTTTGCTTAAAATTACAAACATATTGACATTCTATTAGTATTATAACTCGCAGCTAACTTTTTATCTTATCTAGGAATTTTTGCTGAATTTTTTGAATCCGCCTCTGCCTTAGGGCCCTTGATCGGAATTGATGTGATGGTCCCTTGCTTGCTTTCGGAGAGTAAATTAGTTTATTGTCCTCCGCGTGGTCATACGCAGTCTGTACTGTTTTTTGACAATAAATTTATTATTATTATTATTATTATTATCATAACGAACCGTAACACGTAGGTACGTGTGAAACCGGTACGTAAGTGCACACAGTATTGTGTGCCGCCTGGTTCACTTATCTCCCGTATGGGTATGTCTCTCATGTCTTCCGGGGTTCAGGTCTGGGGTGGAAATGGTGTACGGAAGCGGAATGCGAATGGGTGGTGTAGTGGTTAACACCCCTGCGATCAATACAGGAATCCCGGATTCGATTCCCGGCTCGTCGCATTTGTGTTTCAAAATAGTGTTGAATGAATACTAAATTTTCTGTGTCAAATATTTGCAGAGTAATTTAATTAGGGAATAATGACGTGGGTAAAAACAAATGACTTTATCTCAATATGAGATCCGCAGCTCTGCCCAGAGAGCGATCCGTGAGTTATGGCTCTCGACCTCGTCTCCATGGCAACGGGCGCCTGTCTAGTGCTGCCAGCAAAAACTGGGACTTGCCCGCCATCGTTAGCTTCCAGTTACAAGAGCCTTTCCAAGGATTCTGGGAAGGAAATACATCGGAGATCCTCTTAAAGAGATTGTCTGCATCGTACATATTCTTTCTTTGTGTCTTTACGTGTATGTAATATTCCCCTGCGTTATAATTCTTATGAGATCGAAGAGTGAGGCCGGATTGGGAACAGGAGACAAGTACATTCGACTGACAGAGCGCTTTGCGAAGACTTCACGTCGAAGTATCGACCTCAACTGGCGGTTCCTGACATGTTTCCAAACGTCTTTCAACTAACGAACTCCTGCAAGTAATTAAACACGAGAGTGCTCGTTAACCACAACTGAAGCATGGAAGTGCAAAAGGGTCTGAGTTCCTTCATCAAAAATTTTCAGAACTCTTCAATTGTAGACGTATTAAATAGGACTTAATTCAAGAAAAAAAACTTTTTCTCGGGTTACCTACGACTGAATTATAGTACTAATGACAATTATATATTAAAATATGTTATTTTAGTACATTTTAATATTTTTTAAGACAAAAGTGTTATCCGAAATTTTTCTTTATATTCATTATATTTTTCACACTTATAAATGCATGTCTTTGATGTTTCTTCAGATTTGTCATAATTTTCAAAAGTTAAATTTTTTTTTTCTCCTAAGAGTATTTTTGCACCCCTAAAAAAGTTATACACGAGGCACATACCTAGTATGTCAAACGGCAAATGTGGTCTGTAGAAGAGTGAAAATTGATTTTGGTCTTCTTGAATGGCAATGCAAATATCAAGGATCAATTGGATCGAGAAAGGGTGTACAAATATTATTTGCCTTCCTTTTCAAACATTTGCGTTCCAGCTAAGGGCATCGATCTCTACTACTGGAACAATGGATTCGGCCTTTTCACCATGTGAACATAAGTTTTTAACATCGTGTAACCAAAAATGGACAAGGTTAATCCGAAATTTCACTTCATCAACTGTTACTCAAAAAGTTAACTTCGTTAATCGTCTAAGCGTTAGTTAAAAATTTAACAGAAGTTTAAGATAACTGTTCACTGTTCAATGTATATTTTAAATGTCAAGGATTCTATAGTTAGCGCAATAGTTCAATGTAACACATGGCGCAGGTAGACTAGGCAGGGAAGAGAAGGTATATAAAACCATGAGTGATTTTTATTTTGTTTCTTGTATTACAAAATCACCTTGCATAATGTGCATAAAAATGTACTGAACGATAAAAACATCAATACGATCAACTAAGTACTTCCCAAGGGAAAATTACGAAATGCACCCCACTGAAATGGAATAGTAAGCTGCTTGTTGCTATTATTGTAGAATATTAATAAATTTCATCTGTAATTGATTCTAAATTAATATTTAACAAATACGTACTGTGATCACATCTTTAAATTATTCCGAGAATATTGCTAATGACATTCCCTTCCCTAGACCTGATCCTATATTTAAATCTAGCTTTGCCCAAAGGAGAACCGGAGAAAAACCGGGGCCAGGAGAAGCTACAAAGAAAGGTTGAGTATAGATAAAAATAATCCATTATAAATAATCAGAACTATAACCATGAATGAAAATTATTGCAATTAAATTTGTGTTAAGAGTGCTGTAGAAATGGCATGATAAAGTATATTAGGAATTAACAGTTTTCATTAGTATCTACAATAAAATTTTTAACTTAACGAGGAATTGAAATTCATAATAAATTAGTAACTTTTACGATCTTCTCGAGAATATTTAAAGATACATTTGATTCACAACCATGGATTGCGATTTCATCGGAAAACACACAGTATTTTCCGACGAACATGACACACAGTGTTTTCCTGGTAACATGAATGAAATTACATAATGTTTAGTAACAGAAAAAATAAAAACTTAGGCACAAAAAATCAGATACCGTGCACAAAATTATCATAATATTGATAAATAAATACCCGATACTTTCCTTGTCTCGCCACGTAAGTTCAAACTCCATATTGTAGTTTTTATGTATGTCATTTTATGGACGTGTAGAGGTGGATCTAGACTGTAATAAAGGGGCGGGGAGCTAACCGGGGAGCATTATAGTTTCAAAATTTTGGTTTTACAACACACATACATATTACCTTTAAATAAAATGCATCAAATAAATAATTAACAATCTGGTATTATTTATAACAATTATGTATTAAAGTTATTAATAAGGTATTATTAATTTTATTAAGTTAGTATTATTAATTTCATTAATTTGGTATTATTAATTTTAGTAATCTGGCATTCTTAATTTTAGTAATCTAATGTTATTAATAGCAATAACAGTTATATTATTAATAACAATTATTAATCTGGTAACACTTTTACAAAGTGTGCCTCTTATCAACTTCAGTTTTATCTGTTAAGAGTTCAGGTCCAATGGTGGGGGGGGGGGGGGCTATAGACCCCTTAGCCGCCCTCCATAGATGCGCCAAAGGGTGTAGCGTATTTAATATACAAGTAATAAAAGATTTTGTCATTCTGTCATGTGATGCATTTATTGATGCAAAAGGTCTTTTCGGCAGCATGGTGGCCATGTTCAGTTCTACAAAAATTTACAAAACATAAATTACAAAATAAAATAATTACTAAACATAAATTACGAAATGTTTTAATTTATATTTACTAATTTTGCATCAATAAATGCATCACATGACTGAATGGCAAAATCTTTTATTGCTTGTAATGAACAAATTTAAAATAATTATGCAAGACGAAAAACTCATATTATTTTATTAAAATCCTTTTCCTCTGCACATGTTCTTCGTTGACGAACGCAGAAAACGAAACGCAGTGATAAAAAGCGAAAGAACTTGCTTTGGAGAAATTGGTTCGTGAGTCTGTAGAACCGTATTGAATCCATCTTAATTGTGCCGTTGGGTTTTCGTTGTTCGCTGCCAATGAGGCAAAGCCATTGAGGACACACGAGCTCAGCGGACGTCTGTTGAACTCCGGACTTTTTGTGTGGAAGGGCGTGGCTTCGTTTCAAGTTGCATGTTCCTCGCTCTTTAAGCTCACAGTGGAGACCCACGAACTGGAAGGGTAATTAAGTCAATTGAAGATTTATATTGGACTTCGAGAGAGTTAGAACTCTTTCGTGAGAGTTGCAGGACATAAAATTAATTTCTGTTAACAAAGTAAGGTATCAGTGTACTTTGTAAATACTTAATTGATATACGCAAAATAAAACAATTGATATTAGGTGAGGTAAATAAAAAAAATCGATATTAGGCGAGGTACTTTAAATTAATTTCTTTTGAAACAGTAAGATATGAGTAAACATGGGTACGTAGTACCTAATTAATTGATATAAGCAAAAAAGGATGGTCTTAGATTAGTTTATGTTGTTTCCAAATTTGATAAATTTATTGTCAAAAACAGTACAAACTGCGTATGACCACGTGGAGGACAATAAACTAATTTACTCTCCGGAAGCAAGAAAGGGACCATCCCATCAATTCCGATAAAGGGCCCTAAGACAGAGGCGGATCGAAAAACTTCCGCAAACTCCTAGATGAGATAAAAAGTTAGCTACATGTTATAATACTAATAGAATGTCACTATGTTTGTATTTTAAAACAGAACATTTATCTTACATGTACAAATTATTATCGAACTATAGATTATTCTGAATATAGTGTTTAAGAATTGAAATAACACTAAATTCACGATTTATTATTACAATAAACACGTCCCTAGACAAAGCCGAGAGAACCTGTATAACAAATCCGCCTCTACCCGAAGGAAAACCGGAGCAAAACCCGGGCCAGGATCGGGCTACAGAATTAATGTACATAACCGTGCCAAAGTTGAGTACACATAAAACTAAATTAATATAAATCTTAAGATAAAACAATCATGCAAGATAATAGTTTTTGAAATTGTTATAAGTTATTTAAAAAATGATTTTTATATTTTGTATAAATTGTTATAAGTTATTTATATTTTGTATAAAAAAGAGGAGAGAAGGGGATTATGGGAATGGTTGAGTGAGAAGGTCTCAAAAATGGGAAAAAGGTGGTGAAAAAATGCCTCCTATCTCATCTGGAGACAATGTTTCATGGGGGGGGGTATCTTTCCGAAGAGCTGTAGTCCCTCTGGTGGCTCAGGTGGTAGCGTTACCAAGTCGTCCCGGGTTCGATTCTCGACGAGGTTAGAAAAAAAATTGTAGCTTTTCACATTAATATCCCAGTTCATATAGCTATGACTACTGAAGAGCGAACCCTCATTCCTCTATCCAGCTCCTGTTAGTATCAATAACTAACTACTAACCCCTCCACGTGGGCCAAGTTGTTGGTAAATAACTAACCGGCCCTCTTACTAACAGAAGCCTACCAATCGCCTCCTATCTCCCATCGCTCCATACAGATAAGCTTCAACAGCACGCTGCATTTCCGATTTGCAAATAACACAATAGAAAAAAAAGGTTTGCACATAAAATTCTTACTCTGTTCATTTTCTTTTATGTGTACTAGTTGAACCCGAACGAAGAATTCGCACAATGGATCTCCTAAAGAAGGAAAAATTAATGTCATTGTGTGTGTGTTTTCATGATGTTTTTTGGATGATTCGAACGCCATAACGTATTATTTGATTTTGACTTACGGACAGCATCAACCCGATCTCAAAAAATAATTATATCTCCTCAACCCCCTCGTTAGCCCTTCTAACGAACCTACAATTGTTTTTAAATTATTTTTATTTCACACCGTGATTTCCTTGTTTTAACATATTAAGCTGTGAGATAAACTTTTCGTGAATCCCCTTCCTATCACCGGGATCCCCTCTTTGAGAAACCCTACTTTTGAGTATCTGTGACGGAGATGAACCTCAAAATATTCGCCCTCCCCCCCTTCACGATGAAGGAATTAAGAAGGACCCCTTTAAAAAATCACTACATTTTCTTATAAATTCTGGTATAATAGTCGTATCATAGAACAAAAAAGAACAGTTATTAATTTTTCATTTTACACTTTTGTCAAATCCTCGTAACTTAAAACAATATTTCAGTAAAAATTTATCAAAATTTCAGAACATTCATCATAATTACATTACAAGACGAATTCTTCTTGATTACAAAATGAAAGAGAAGAGACGGTAAGAGAAAGATGAAGAACACGGGTAATGATTTTGTGTTGAGGCACCGGGATAAAGAAAAAATAAAATTTAAAAAATGATTGTAAAATAAGATAAATTATAATTCCAAAAAAGCGCTTGCAAAATGCATGCGATCACGCGGGGTTCAATAAAACAATTAGACCTTTCCGTGGCTCGCTCAGGTGGTAGCGTTTTAGCTCATCACCAAGTCATCCCGGGTTCAATTCTCGGTGGGGCCAAAAAAAATCCAACTAACCCAGTTAATGTCTCAGTTCATTTTCACATTAATGTACTGTAAAGCGAACCACCTCATCCTAGTATCAATAACTCTAACTATTACAAACAACTCGTACTACCCCCTCCACGTTGGCCAAATTATTGGTAAACCCAGCTAAGCGACCCTCCTAGTAACAATGGCCTACCACCCAACAAGCAAGAAACCTCTCAATGGCCTCTCCGGAATCAAGCAAGGGACCATCCCATCAATTCCGATCTAGAGCTCAGCGACAGTGGTGGATTTAATATTTATAAAACGTTTTTCGAAAATATGAGCTGTTATCCATTTATTATTTCCAAAATAAATAATTGCTGCTAAATGCAGTAGAAATTTGAGTTTAGTAATAACAAAAGTATTAATGAGATTCCCGTCGTAATATCTATGTATAAGTCCGTCTCTACCCGGAGGAAAACTGGAGAAAAGCCCGGGCCAGGTTGGGGCTACGGGATATACTATTATGAATAATAATGGACAAAACCAGCGTGTATGAAAAATTTGTAATTATATCAGTATCAAGAGTGCTATAGCACTGGCGAGATAAGTATAAGAGGAATTAACATCGTTTTACATTAACTGGAAGAATATATTTAAAAAAACAATATTTATTGGGTAATTGAAACTCACGTTAACTTATTTTATAAAAAATTCCTTTAAAATTATAGGACCAATAGCGCATCAGGTAGTACATCTTGAAGACAAGTACATTACGAAGATAGTAATGTACTGGAAATTGCTTGGTAAGCTTTTGTAATTCTATAGCTTCTATGTAGTTTATGCCAGCATTCCGAACGAAACTCTATTTCTTTTTAAACAGAAACTATTCATTGAGTGCAGACAACAGTAACCAGCAGAGTGAGAAACGTAATGTTTAACACTTCAGGGAACTGGTCGAATTTAATGTAGATCAGACATCTGAGCTGTCAATTCAAGGACGGTTTTGAACTAAGAACTTAAACAGAGATCATATCATATGGGATCGATGAGACAATGTTGTTTTTTTCATACTTCTATACTTCTTTCGAAGCTTTACAGTTCAAAACTGTATCGAACCTTAGGAAAGAAAACAAAATAAATTGGTCTTTACCTTGATTCCTAGAGCATATGGAGCTCAATCAGTCTTAACTTCACCGTGTAAAGAAATTAGTTTGCCAATTCCGGTCATTTTTGACGTCCACCTCTCCAATTCAAAGTGAGTGCGTGTGTATGTGTGTGGGGGCAGCCAATAAAAATTGACTCCAGGAAGAACCGGAGGTGGGAGAGTTCATCTGCTTTCCTTACAACCATTCCTTACAGCACATGCTATGTGGTACTGTACGTATCGGCTAGCCGCGATGTGTGGCATATTAGGCCTATTCCGCTATGTTTTTATTAATAATTAAATAAATTGATGGGTTTTAATAAAGTAGCGGCATGAAATACGTTCGCATTGAGGAGTGGGCGTTACGTTAATGTCCAATAAATGTTAGAGAAGGGGTTCACAGAGATTTGTAAGTTTATAGAGTATCATATTGTCATAAAGACATTCAAGATCACGAAAATTACAATAATATTCAAATATTACTCTTTTTCTTGTTTATCTCGTTGGCACATTGAGTAAACTTAATTTATATTCTAATGCACCCAACAACGTGCATTAAGATAGTTATAATAAAAAAAATGAGGATTCGGTACTTCTGATGTGATTACCACAATTTATTCTGTGATTTTCTTGGCATAAATAATTTACATAAAATGTA
>NNCF01128194.1:449-63084 GCA_002313205.1 Laupala kohalensis | reverse complement strand
GTAAATAGGACATCTGACGAGTATTGAATAGTATATGATAATATATTTTGAATAGTATTGAACAGTATACGGTAATATCTCTAGGCTTTGTCTAGGGGCGTGTTTATTGTAACAATAAATCGTTAATTTAGTGTTATTTCAATTCTTATGATTTTTAAACACGATACTCAGAATAATCTATAGTTCGATAATGATTTGAACATGTAAATTTTTTGCGTTAATTTACAAACATATTGACATTGTATTAGTATTATAACTCGTAGCTAACTTTCATCCTATCTAGGAATTTTTGCTGAAGTTCTTCAATCCATCTCTGCCTTAGGACCCTTGATCGGATTTGATGGGATGGTCCGGATAGTAAATTAGTTTATTGTCCTCCACGTGGTCATATGCAGTTTGTACTGTTTTTTTGACAATAAATTTATTATTATTATTATACATAATGGAGCATTACGTAACTCACGAACAATTCTCTACAAATACTATTTATCATTTTCTAGGACGTGGAGACGCGTCGGAGCTGTAATTTGTTCGGATCCAAGTAGTCAAATAATATATTTTTCAAATAAATAAGTCAAGGAACTTCTTTTCTTGGTGTATTTTTAATGTTGTTATCTCTGAAAAGAAAAAGATGAAACAAAGGGAATCGTCAACAGATCTTTCAATGCTCTAAAGTACGTTATTTCATTTTTGTGATTTGCTCCGTCTTGTTACGCAGAAAAGGAACAAACACTTTTTCTGGGACTTGTGCGTTTTACTGTACGGGAGTCATTTAATGTACAGACTTTTTATTTGTTGACATGTTTATTTCTTGACAATATCTTTTTACAACCCTTCAATAAAATCTCCCTGCTAATCAATGATTGAGTCGCAACGTATGGGAAGCTATACAGTTCTATCTAATACCCCATCTTTGTTCATCTGACGAATGGTTCAGATATCGACTGCAGAAATCTCTTTAAGGGTTGAATCCCCTTATGGGTTGTTTCAACGATATAATAGCGTAAGGGTATCGGCTCCCGTTAATTTTAACATACTCGTCTTTGGTCGCGACCCTTTGGGCGGAACCACATTCGCAATTTCGACGAGGCCGGAACTCTGCGTGAGTGCAATTTTCGCCGAGAATTAATTTTACCGAGAGCATCCACAGATGCTCAAGGGATATTTTACATGCAGTATAATTATACTACATGCTGTGCGTGGATTTCTGCACCCGAAAAATCCGTCGACCTTGACCGGGTGTGAATATCTCGGATGTGATTGGTCACTACGGTAACCACTCACCCATCGGTGCCGGCTATTTGGCAATACATCGAAGTTTGGTGGACTCATGTCAGGACTGTAATGAGCATGAGGTAACTCTTCCCTCCCGAATTCGAGCAACTTTTCAGTTATGATATGTGCGAGAGAGCACTTATGGGGAATGAGTAACTCTGTCTCGAGCAACTGAAGTCTGGTTTTGTGCGTTATCTTGTTCAGTTTTTGAATGAAATCGTGATAATACAGTCCTGTGACACTTTGTCCAAATGGAACTCAGTCAGTGATAATGGCACCTGCATAATCATAGACAAAAATAATTTTGATCCAGTCCGTCGACATTTTTCGGTCGTGGGGAAAATTAAGCTCTCCCTTCATTGTCCACCGTAATTACAGGTCCGGCTCAAAGTTTCTGAATCAAGCGAAGATTTGTTACCAGGGAACATTCAACGTCAAATCTTCGTTTCGACGAGGTCGCAATGTCCAGGCGTTTCTGTTTTTGTTCAGGACGCAAAGACGATTAGAGGCTCCAACTCACGTTACTAAACTACAAAACACGCTGTCGATGAAACAAAGACACGTACTTCTTTAAGTTTTTTTAATATAAATTTTTGTTGTTGTAGTATTTGTAAATGGAAAATGAAGCGTGCTATTTAAATTTATCTACATGGGGCGACATGAGGTGCGAGGTAGGGGCTATTGTTTGTAGGTGGACCGGTTACCAACAACTTGGCTCACGTGGAAGGTTTGTAGGAGTACTTCGTAATAAAGTTATTGATGCTAGATGGAGGTGGATAGAGGAAACAGGGTTCACTTTTCAATTGTCTCAGGTATATGAACTGGAACGTTGATGTGAATTGAACCCGGCCAACGTCCATACCACGTTGAAAACACCGGTTCTCGTCCTCAAGTTTTCAACTAGATGTGACGTAACAATCACATTCTTCATAACGCATTATTGTCAACCTGTTTATGAAATGACCCTCGTATAAATAATGACGAGACAAATAGGGTTATCCAAGGAGAAAGTTAGCGAAAACATAATTAACAGAGGTATTAGCACTTTAATCCTAGTCTTAGCTCCATTACATTGACAGCTTAGGTGCACTAATTGATCTCACCAATGTTTGTTGAAATGGAGATATGTAAGTAGGGATGTGAGTTGGAAAATCCTTGCCCGAATAAGGATGACTACATCGACAGAATTAAGAGACACCGTTACTCCGAGTGACGGCTGTTAGAGCGTTCATAAGTGGAGCTAAGCTTTTAAACGAATGCTCTTCCCATGACCTCCAACAGGTGCAGAGTAATGAAACCTATCACAAGGAAGAACAACTTCGCCCTGCATGGGATGTTTATGGATCTTCTCGAATGAGGCGTAAAAAGGTGTACTTCATGTTCACGGATTTAGTGGGAGAACTATTTGTCGGTTTCTCTCATCAATTTAAATGCAGAAAAGTGATGCTTGCAACTGTTGCTACATGAGTTGTAGGGGAGTGGCTGAGGAGCTGAAGGCACACGCGGTCTCTTTATAATTGGAAAATATTTTGCTGCTTCATATTTCATTTCATTGGCGTGTTCACTTTGGAAGTGATTCTGTCGGGTAATGTTAGTCAGATCATTGAAATGTCTAATGATATTTTATTATTTGTATTCAAATTGCTTTGATGGTAAGTTTTACGAATAATAATATTAAGTGATCTTCAAGCTAATTTGTAACAAATAGTTATTTAATATGAAAGATATTTTTAGTTTTATCTATTCCGACAACCTCGATATTACAGGTTTTTTTTGCATCCTAATATTTCTCTAAATAATAGATAAATTATAGATAAAATCATACATGGAAATAACAAGCTAAATTCTTTGACGTATGTATTGTGGGAAAACATTGCTGAGATTAAATTAAAGTATAAATAAGTAATGCTGAGAACTAACTTATTTAATATTAATAAACCATAAATTTACAACACTATTTTATAAAACATTAGCATCTATTGACTTTGTCTGCTAATCTGCTTAATTGTCTGTATTTCCCAAATTAATCATTCGAATCGTTCATATACCGAATATACATCGTCAATGGTCAGGTGAAAATGCTCGAAACCGGGACCGCCTATAGGAGTCGCAATTTTCACCTGGTCATTGACAATGCAATTATTCCTCCACGAGTAGGTGCTCAGAGTTAAAATATATCACATTTGTTTACCCGTGGTCTCGCCCATCTCCTCCTTCCGGCATCGTACAAGGGACACTCCCTCAGGAGTATTCGGGAGTTTCATCTTCTTCGTTACATATATACTGTGTCGTTTCTTTTTTCTTTTTTTTTCGAATTGTTTTTAGTACACCAAAATGTCTTCGTGTCCCGTTATGTATTGTAAGAATAAAAGTATACAAACTGAGAACTCACTTCGTTAGTGCACAGCACGGTCTGCCATGAGCATTATTGTATCAATAGCACAACTACCCGGTTTGACCAGGATTTGAAAAGAATGGACATTCAAAATTTAAAACAATTCTCAACTAAACCATAAACACGAAAAAAAATATTTGCTTTGTTAAAAAATATCAGTTATTTTGGAATGTTAATGTAATTTTTTGTATATTTTACCCCACGGAGAATATTAAAACACCTGACAAGTCTGGATTTTTTAGCTCATTTTAACCGGGGTTCTTATATAATATTTTAAATTCAAACGTTAGTTTCCAAATTTTTATACTTTTGTGGTGTTAAATTTTCACTTCTGTAAAACAAAAAATAAATTCCACTAAGAGAAACTACAAAAATGCTTACAGTTTTTAGTATTGTATCCTAATAAGTAAGTAATTTCGAATCATTTTAAAATCCAGAGAGAAGGAAAATATCGTTTACACAGAATGTTTTATAAACAATGTGAATAGTTAAGACCTCTGAATTCTTTGGTTTTCATTTCACGTTTAGGTTATGAGCTTGGAAACATTTTTATTCATAGTCTTTATAAATTTTTTGCTTCTACGATTGCGATCACGTAGACTCCGTTCAGTGGATTTTCCTTCCGCCTCACGAAACGCCATTGAACTTATGCGGAGACATTCGTAAGTTTTACAGTCATCAGTAAGGCGGGTGAAGATTCACAACTACTCATTAGCAGCCTTTTTAAATTGTTTTTCTGCTCTTGTAATTCATCAATATTAACCATACTTTGCATTTTAGATGCAATAATCCTTAAGAAGAATCCTCTGAAATTTCAAATAATTTCATCGATTACTTTTTCCCATTCGAATGTCACAGATATTCACTTTTATTAGTATAGATTCAGCCCACGACAAAAATTGGTAATGATGGACAGCTCTCCGAGACAAAAACTGCGAACAAGATACTATAAAATGTTAAATATCTCTTCACTATTCCCAACGACGTTTATAATGATGTTTAAAATTTATTTAAGACTTTAAACTATGGATAAAAATTCATTTATTTAAAAAACGTCGGAAAGTAATGTATTTGTGAAAATATTTTTTTCTTATTAATAGATAAAGAATAAGAGAATAATTTCATTTAATTTAAAAATGAAATTGTCCACATATTACCTTAATGGTTGCTAAGGTTTTTTAAGCTCAAAGCGATATAAGCATGTATTTTTGCATTTCTCGTACAATTTTTTGCCTTCTAAATGATTGTCTGTTGGCATAACTATTTTCAATTTCCAGCTTATATAGTTGACACACATGACTCTACAACTGATTGAAAAAAAAATCCGTTTCTGTTTAACCATTTCAAACCTTCAGTGATGATTGAAAATTAAAGGTCTCCATAATACATATTCGAAATCTCCTTTGAAAAATTAATTTTGAAGCTGTTTCTACCTATATTTAACGCAATACCTTCAAATGGAGTGTTTTGGTATAAAGAAAATAGTTAGTTTTTTAAATTAGCTGTGTTCTCGTGAAATGATTGATTTTAAACAAGTTGTATTAATCGATTTATCTTCTTTGCATGTAAGTAATAAATAATTGTAAAATAAGTTCTGTATTCCGGACGTGTTTCGATCTCAAAAAGTACAACTAAACCACTTATAAAATGGTTTTAAATCTATTACCTTTATTACTAAAACATACTTCTAAAACGTTTAGTAATGAGATGTTTGCGGGATTAGCTGTAACCCAAAGGTGCTTCAGAGAAAGACATTTTATAAGGTGCCGGAGGGCATTATGGTCCATTCCCAACTCTAGCGGCTATTGTATCCATAATCGCGGTAAACGTGGGTCCAAACCCTGCTCGGCAGGACTTGGTGAGGTATCCAGCTGAGGTTTTCTCACCTACTCCAGACATGTCGGTTCGGTACCATAAGTTCCCCGGCAACCCAACATCTCTCCTTCCCAATTCCCTCGCCCAAGTTAGGTGGAAGTGCAGGCCTCATGGCCTCAACCACGCCAAACAATAATAAAATAATAATTTAACAATAGGTTAAGTGTTGTTTGTAGTCACGTTATTGTGATAGCTCGGTAAGCCTGCATTTTTCTCTAAAGTAAGTTAAATTCATCATGAATAACCATGTCGTTTTTTTAAAAATCATTTTTCATCGTATAATCAACCGGTGATCTNGTATAAGAGACAGATCAACAATTTATTAAAAGGGTTTCTTTAAAAATGTTGACTAGTGGCTTTTATGGCTCGTATGAGCTATAATAACATGACGAAAACTGTACTTTCTCTTCAACATAACATTATAGAACGTTCTGTTTCAGGTCAATTGACGTGCACTCTCTCCGATATTCGGAAGAATGTTGAGGGTCAACCGTTTACTCCCGTTATCTTCAATTCTGAATCATAAAATCTGATAATATGATTTTTACTCGTTTTGCCTAATTGTTCGATATAGTCTCAGTTCTGTCGTGAATGAAAGAAAATAGACTATATTTTTATCGGTATAGGTAGTATGTAGTATAAAATATTACGTAATTTTATTCTCAAAAGTTCCGAAAATGGAAGCAAGAAATATTCCTAAAACTTAGGTGGGTTATAGTACCCGGATACCTCATTGGTGTAAAAACATACTCCTTTCGTTCCAGACAGAAAGTCTTGACTTAAAATTTTTTAGATCACTTGTTAAACTTACTCAACGTCATCCGGGAGTTTGCAGTATTCTTTTCCAGTGAGTTCCACACAATTTGACGAATGTTGATACACAGAATACCCGTAAATGATCAATTTTCCTCCTACAAATAGAAAAACAAAACATTAAATGATATCTGCACACAAACAGTGTTTACTCACGCTCATCTTTTTACCGAGATTTTTACGAGAACTTCTTTTGGAATTGTTTTACATTTAAATTATCTCAATTTCTATAGGACAACTTATTTACAAAAATTTTAGTTATGTACGGTGTGCGGCGAGGCATTTGCCTGTACACCTTTCAAATGCTCTTTAAGCAACAATGCTTTGATTATTATTAATTTTTTTATTATTAACTTTGCCAATCTTTGTTTTTGAACTGTTAATGACTGTAATTTTATTTATTTATTATTTTAGTACTAATTTCAAGCACCATTTTATTTTATTTTTAATATCTTTTGTATCTTTTAAATACATTGCAACTATCAATTTATTGAGCATCACGGCGAAACGGGAAACCAACAGTCAAGACTCGCATGTATACAATAGATTGATGTAAAAATATTTACAAACGATACTCAAAGAAGATGAAAATAATACATACTAGTTTTGTCATAGAAGATAAAGCATTTAACAGATTAAAGCAAAACTTACTTGATTGAATTCAGTGGGGGTCGAATATGTGCTCAAATATTTCATTTCGTTCGAAATTACAGTTTGGAGTAAACATTAAAAATACTAAATGTAGCAGTCATTGGTTTATCATATATGTGTACATTTCCATTTGATTTGATAAAAAAAGCATCAACGAATATGTAAGAAATATTTTTATATAAATCGGGAATACAGGAATTGACCGAAGTCCATGTAATGACCATGACTCGGATTTTGCATGTTTTGCTTATTTTTACTTTCTCATATACGTAGGTTATAGGAAGTTTTGTAATCGTGAAAAAAAAAATCAAAAGCGAGATTTCGACGGAAATATCCGTTTTGGTCATCCCTGATTCAGAAAAAGTTGTTTTTGGCATAACGTCCGTCCGTCTGTGCGAAGCGATTCTGAGTAAATGGGTGAATCACTTTAATTTATTTTTCATATTTACGGTAAAATTTACTTGTTGATGCACGTGCTCTAATTATTTTTTTTACTTTAAAACAAAGTGTACTTTACATGAAGGTCAAAGTACTCTTTTGAATGTTTCTCAAAAACGGCTTCAATAATTTCGCTTAAATTTTCTGTAACTAAAATACAATTAGTATGCATTACATCCGCATTAGCGGTATTTCCCTTGAAAGTTTAGTACACACGCAGTAAAATAATTTACGCATTTGTTTACTGTTTTAAGAAGCTTAAATAATATTTAGCAGTGTAAATGGACCAAGCAGACGTAGAATACACTTTTCGTAAACTGAATTGAAAGATATGATAATGATGAAATACATCAAGGGACAGCAAACACACTGAAGATACGAAAATACATCAATTTCTTTCTACAACGAAATTACATTTACATAACACTTTTACGTTATTTATTAGACTGATATGTCGCTATATATTTTGAAGTAATATTCTGAATATTTATTTTACTTTAAAATTTCAAATAAAATACAGTAATAAGTTCATCTAGCTCCGGAAGACGACCAAAATACAGGAGACCACACCAGAAATAACCCTTGACTATACAATGTATTCTCACTCTATGCTGCAGACGGAGAAACGTATATGAGACAGTATGTGCAATGGTTTTGCACCACTACTTTTCCTGGCTTTGAGGAATTGATTTCTAGCATTTTTAATCTTGTGGGACAATTTGTATTAAATTCAATAGTGCACATAAATTCTTCAAGATTTTTGTTGCATATAAATGTTTATTTTAGTTTGAACTCCATGATTTTTAGGTTAAATTACTTTAATGGGTAATTTATGTGTTTATTATTTAAGTATGGCTTGTATTTAAGTATGAAGGAGCTCAGCGGAATTATTCAACTAATCCTAATTACACTTGCACTTTTTCAGTAATGATACGTGTGTGAAACTTGGTTTTTAAGGTGCACATTTCGATTTTTTTTAGTGAATTTTATTTTATTTTTATTGCATATTTTGAACTTGTTTGCGTATATTTTCCAATTTTTTACTTCATCTCGATTCGAGCCTTGGTAACGATATTCGCCGTTAGCATCGATCAAAGCGGTAGCGACATCCAATCATTTCTCGATGGAACACGGATCCACCGCAAGCGATTTGGGATTCCGTTGAGCGTTATGATCCCATTCCGCCAGGGGTGGGGGCGTAGCTGCGGCCAATAACAAGTCCGCGTCCACGCGGCATTGTCTTTCAGAGATGGAAGGGAGGATCATCACGCCCTTGGAAATTGCACGAAGGCGGCGTGCAGTACACAGTTCAAAGGCGGCTCCTTGGAAACATGTCATTGGATCGATAGAAATTATAATGTACCATTATCATTTTAGAAATTTCAAAACTTTCTGGATTACCTCCCAGATGGTTATTACGACTTAGGGAATCAATCCAACCCGATCCTCTCTACTACATGAAGTTCCTGTCAATGTCGCAGATACTTCGATATACACAGTTTTATATCTGATGAACAGATTTTTGTGATAATTCCGGAATTTCTTTTTCTACAAAAAAAGTAAGTTTTAAACGTCATCATGGAATATTTGAGGAATTGCTTCAATCCTTGTTTTAACTGCCGATGTCTTCCGGGTTTTTAATACGATTGTTAAGTGTTTTAAAATATTATTAATTTGTGAATAATAATAATTATTATTATTATCATAATTTATTAATCTGCTATTGAGCAATGATTGGTGATGACTATGCCAAGAACACAATGCGTGCTCTGTTCTATTTAACCGGAGTCATTATTGTAATCTGATTATTGAATTCAGTAATTTCGCTAGTTCTGAGTACGTTTAGTGCGTATTTTATTACTTAAACAATAAGCAATGAAAGTGTCAGAAGTAGTAAATTACTTTTCTAAAAACAAACAGCAGGATGGAAAAATTTGAAAATTTGTATAAAAAGTTTTTTTTCGTGAAAAAAGTCTTTATAAATAGCCTCTGTGGAAAAACATGTAATTCTCTCAGGAGGATAAATGCAACCTGTTGAGCGCGTGATTACTTCAGTAACCTAACGAACCCAAGATTTTGACCTCGCGCGAGTTCCGGAAATTTGGGAAATACACAAAATCGATTTTTTTCTCGATTTTACCTTTGTAGGTCTGTGATTTCCAAATATTATGACCAGTTATTTTTTATGTACTGTAAATTTGCAACAATGTGAGAGCAAATGGTCTTTAGCGACCCAATATACTCAGTGAAAAGATCCTTCCAAATTTGGGAATATTTTGCTGTAGTACTTTTAATATAACTTATAAAACTATTTTCTTGTATGCTTGTTGTCTCTTATGATTCATATTAATTTAGTTTTATGTGTACTCAACTTTGGCACGGTTGTGTACATTAATTCTGTAACCCCATCCTGGCCCGGGTTTCGCTCCGGTTTTCCTTCGGGTAGAGGCGGATTTCTTATACAGCTTCAGTAGGCTTTGTCTAGGAGCGTGTTTATTGTAACAATAAATCGTGAATTTAGTGTTATTTCAATTCTTATGATTTTTAAACACCACACCCAGAATAATCTATATTTCGATAATAATTTGTACATGTGAAATAAATATTTTGTGTTAAATTACAAACATGTTGATATTCTATTAGTATTATAACTCGTAGCTAACTTTTTATCTTATCTAGGAATATTTGCTGATATTTTTTAATCCGTTTGTGCCTTAGGGCCGTTGATCGGAATTGATGGGATGGTCCCTTGCTTGCTTCCGGAGAATAAATTAGTTTATTGTCCTCCACGTAGTCATACGCAGTTTATACTGCTTTTTCTGAAAATAAATAAATAAATTAATGAATTCATTAATTTATGTAATGTGAAAACTAGGTTGAAATACATTCCTCGTACAATATACAACATACCAAAGTTGTGTATGTTGTACATTTATTTACGCTCTTTTAGTTTCCACATGGATTGTCTCTCACAATGGAAGTCACATGTCATTCCCATATTTTCTTCGCAACTAACTTTGCTTTTTTTTTCTGAGATAAACTTGGTCACTTGGAAATAATTTTCTTAGAGTAATTATATTAAATAAAATGCCGTTGAGAGATTTTTTTAAAATCTCGACGTAACATTCGCTCCAGCTCTGTTCATGTACATGCAAATTTCATGTTGTTTAGATTTTTACTCTCTCTCTCTCTCAGAGGTTTTGCAGACAAAGGAATGAATTCTGGATTGAATGGAAATTCGGTGGAATGGCAATTCTTTGTGATTCAGGGCTTATTTTCTTCGTTCCCGTAGCTTCTTTGATGATAGGTTGCACTCGAGTCACCATTTTCCAAATTTTTTCAGAATCAATAGTGTCGTTTTTGCTCATTTCACTGGTGAGATTTCCAACACTGATTTTTTTGCTTATAAACAACCTGATCATAATGATCTAACAACTAAATTACCTAGTAAAAGAAAAATATTCACGTTTCGTAATACACCAGTACCAACGTTTATGTTTTTTTTTTCGATTAAGTCATCAGATCTAGTCTTCCAAATAACTGAATGATTTTTGTAAGTGCACGGGGAAGGAGATAGGTTGGATTATCGGAAAATGTATCAGAGCAAAACGACGTAGCTTAGAGAAGGTAAGGGAAAATCCAGCTGAAAACTCTCCCGGTTCAGCCCGCGTTTTCTTAGGTGTAATTCAATATCAACCAAGGTTTCGTATCATTCATTACAACGGTAGAATTATTGATGGTGTGAACATAGTTTGGTTGTCCTTAATGATATAAATTTATTCATTATCACAAAATTCATCAGCACAAAATTGAGTAGATTCCAAAAAAAATCATGTACTCTAACTACATGATATTCCTGTGTGAGGAAGAGTGTAAGGGATCATATAAATTGTGAAAGAAAACATTTTTCTCTTTTTTATGTGTTGAAAAAACAGAAATGAAGATTTGTTTTTTTACAATAGAGATGAAGATTTACACAAGGCACATGGATGTCTCTTCTCTTTCTCTCTCTCTCTCTAATAATACTTATAAGCGATCTTTCTAAGCAGACAATGTTTTTCTTCTTCATTCAGTCAAATGAAAATGATTGTTTCTACAAATTATTTAAAAATGATGATAAACGAAAGTTATTATGATTCCGGATTATGCAAGTGGAGTTAATTTCTCCTATACTTTGTCACGCCATTGTTATAGTACCCAAATTATTGATTAAATTCCGTTTTTCATGCATGTTATTTTTAATCTTCTTTATTTATTTTACTTTGTTTTCAACCGTATGCTACCATGACACGGTTGTACACATCTCCATCACTCCATCCTGGCCTGGGTTTTTCTCCGGTTTTCCTCCGGGTAGTGGCGAATATTTTATAGACAGGAATGTCATTTAATACTTTTGTTATTATTAATCTTAATTTTGACTGCACATTACATCTGTGATTCACTTATGAATAATAAATTGACGAAAATATATATTTGATTTTAAAAAATATATTAAATCCACCACGGGCCCTTGATCTGAATTTATTATTATTATGTATTTTTTATCTCAGCTAATGCTGGTGTCTTTCTTCCAACCGGGAATGGACCACATTCCTAGGGTTGGATATAATCCATTTAGCAGCTACAATCCTTTTCTCAGGATATGGGCAGTTCCCAACAGTGCTGTTTTTTGAATTTCATTTATATTTAGATTTCCTGGTATTTTCTTTATATATTGCTCTATTGTTTTATTGATAGTTCCTAATGCTCCTATTACTACTGCTGTGATGTCTATATTTGTTTTCCACATTCTCTGAATTTCTATTTTGAAGTGTGTATTTTATTATTTTTTCAGCTTCTTTTTGTGAGATGTTCATATCTTTGGGCTCTGCAATATCCTTAATCGACAAGTTTTGTCTCTATTGCTTCGCACTATATCAGGTTTGTTAGCAGCTACTGATCTATCAGTTACTGGTTCCAAATAATAGTTGTCTTCTTCAGTCGTAACTGGTTGTGGGTTATGTTCATACCACTTGTCGGTTACACCAATATTGTATTCTTTACAGATTCTGTATTATTATTATTATTATTATTATTATTATTATATTTATTATTATTATTATTATTATTATTATTATTATTATTATGTTCCTTTGCCACCATGTGTATGGGAATCCGACAATGCTGCTTCATCGACAAGCAATTTGGCAACCCTGTCGCAGCTAATAAGTCCCTGGAGGTAAAGGTGGCTCTGAGTTCATGTCAGTGGCTCAATGAGCCCTGACCTTCAGCTCTCGTCTTTTACGGAGAGAAGAAGCCGACTCCGCAGCGACGAATATGTAATTTTGTCAGTAAATGGGTTGTCAACTACTAATTATTTTCGATTGGCTGTTTCCAAGGGTTGAACGAAAATTCTTGTGATTTCTCTGCGAACGTCTTCTGCAGAAGCACGGAGCGCATTTCGCAATTGAAGAACATAATTCTTTATTAACCAGAAAATTACAAACAACCATTTGATTCGATTGTCGATTTACATTCCTGCGGAGGTAAACAAAGTTACCTGTGCGCAGGAATGGTGCAACTACTCCTCATACTTGTACACTAGTTATTTATTCTAAAAACTTATGTACTAAATAACGGACTAGTCCTCATAATATTTACATGTATATATTTTCATAAACGTATATGATGAGCACTCTATTCGTACTTTTAGTTGTTTTTTTTGTATAGTCCATTTTTTAATATATTTTTGTATGTATTTTTGTGCTATCTAATTTTTTTTATCATTTGGTAATAGATTGAAAAGTTTGATTGTATTTATATTATTATTTTTTGAGCTTAGAGTTTTTTAAAATATTTTTCGTATCTGGATGTATTTTCCTGGTTCTACTTCTTGAAATCAGATAGATGTAACTATGGGTACTATAGTTATAAAATAAGGATTCGTAAGCAAATATACAAATAAATAGTTGTCGTATACTTAGCAGAAGTAGGAATTAATTAATAAGTTACTAAAATATGTAGTAAACTTGGAACAAATGAAAAAGTAATGTTATTTCGTGAAAAATTAATATTATTTATTAATCATATCTTATTTCTTTACAATACTGTGGAATTTGTCTGAAAATGTGTAATTTATTAGAAATAAATTTCAAGTAAAACTATTTTTCGGTTTGATAGAACAAGCTCATATGTCATTAGATAGTACATGTATACATATTAGCTAAACTTAATGTCATCCAGTTGCTTTATTTTGTTTATTTCCCCGCCATTCCGTAGAATTTTATATAGTTTGATAAATAATGTTTAAGTAAATAAATAGAAATAGTATAATCATACAAATTAAATCATGAAAAGCATTTGTTAGAAAGTATCTGATAAATATGGAAAGGTAATTGTTTTTGATTGTATGGTATATTTTCCAACCACAAATGTAATAAAATTATTTGTTAATTTCCCCACAGAAACAGCCTTCCTTGACAACACTCATGCAATTCTGTGCCTGGGGACTTCAAAAGATTATTCCAAATTGCATCTTGCATAAATTGGATTGAAATGAAACTTTTCCGGTCGTATTCTGTAGGGTTAAACACACGATCTGAGTTAGGTTTCATTTTGACAAGACATCAAAGTTTAAAGTCACAAACAAAATACCAAAAAAGGTAACCAATTGTTTTATGTTATAAATAGATTTAGAGTTCTGTTTCTCTAATGAGTAAACATTTTGTCACGATTTATCACCTTTTTTTTTCGTTTTACTTTTGTTTATGCCATATCATACATTTTTGTGGGTTGTAATAATTCATGGTGGAATAAGAGAAGATGTATCTGAACCGAGTATGAGCAGTGCAATCTAATTTTTCAGAGGGCAGGTGTTCGGATATCGCTTCACGCCAATTGTATCTACAACACAGTCAAACATAGTATATAAATCTGTACAACAACTTAAACTTCCCTCTCAAAATATGTCGTCAAAATATTTCATAGACTGGCCAACGTCCCCACGGAGGTTCCTCCATGGCTCAGGTGGAAGCGTTCTAGCTCAACACCAAGTCATCCTGTGTTCAATTCCCATTGGGACCAGAAAAAAATTTGTAGCTTTTCACATTAACGTCCCAGTTCATATAGCTGTGAGTACTGAAAAGCGAATCCTCATTCCTCTATCCACCTCCTCCTAGTATCAATAACTCTAACTATTACTAAGAACTCACAGTCACCCCTCCACGCGGGCCAAGTTGTTGGTAAACCCAGCTAACACCTATTGCTCCATATAGATAAGCTTCAATAGCACTTAGCTACATTTCCCATTTACAAATACAATAAAAAAGAAATGTCCCCATCCATCTCGGTGCGCAATGACACATCTTGTCTTTTTCCACTGTGGTAATGATTACTACATTGATAAATAAACCCCACTCCTTCAAGACATTGTACATTTTTCCATTAACTTATCACCACTTGAATCAGTCTTATTCATGCGATGTTTTGAAATGTAGTATTTGAGTTCACAGGAAGAAAAAGAATTGAAAGTGACTCAGCCTTTTAATAAACCGATTGTTCTGTCCGATCACGTTCCTCCTGTATCATTTGTTGACACAACATCCCTCCTCTTTCGACTCCGATTGTTTCGAAGACACGAGAAGCCGCTTAATTGAGACATACGTCATAACGTGTTCGTGATACCGAACAATGAGAGAAAGAAGAGGAAAATCGCTGCGTCATGAAACAAGAGCGAAACGCCGCTGGATGGCACGCATTTGTTTCGCAGGGCCGTGGTTTGAATGCGAGGCCGCGACGATTTATGCAGGAATTAACTTATAATTTGCCTCATTATAATTACAAATCCGACGGGGCGTGTAGAGGACATCGTTGCCCAGTATGCTATTATGTCTCCAACCGAGGAATAAAATCGTTTTGTGTTGGCTTTCCGTTGCAGTTTCCTCAGGGCTGGTGCTGGAATGCTGTGATATCTTCCGGTGGCTCGGGGAGACAAACTCGTGAAGCAAATAAATTTCACAACTTTTCTTGCGTCTTACATAATTGATTTTATATACTAACCTCTTTTATTGTGTGTTTCTTAAAAAAAACACGCGTTACGATATTCTATGTATTATTAATATGAATTATTTTTTAATTCAGTACCATAGATACCGAGATTTTGCTCGCCTGATTTATTAACATGTTCAATTTGCGGACAAAAAACAAACAAACAAAAAAACAGTTGAACATGAAATGAAAAGTATTAGTAACTAATAGGGTAAGGCCGTGTCCTGCGTGTGCGACAAAAGCGAGCGACAAGATTCAAACACGCTTGTAGTAACGAGACTGTCCTACGTGAGCGACAGCCACTCTGTAGCGCTACAAGTGCCACATCTGACGACGCTTGAACTTCAGACATGCTTGAGTTTTGTCGCGCGTCAGACGCTACATTTCACACAAGGAGACTATACAAGGAGTGTATAGTCTCCTTGATTTCACACAACCTACTTGATCATACTAGAGATTATCGTTTGTAAACAATTAAATGTAGTAGTATCGAGTACGTCTTGACATTTCGTCGTGATCTCACCTGAGGCTACTGTGTGTTATAGGTTAACTCATGTAGTATCGAAGTGATTACGGTTTTGTGCAAATTCAAAACACACCAAACACAATTTTTTGGTTTTTGCAAATTATATCCTTTTTAGTAATGTTATTGTTAATGCCATTTTCAAGGAAATAAGAACAAATCAACACACTGGTATATCCAAAAACGTTCTGGGGCGCAGAANTAAGCAAATGTTAAAATTCAGTGTAATTAAGATGTTATTTTCTGAAAAATTTATTGTGTATTATCATAGCATATTTGCCTTAGAACGACGCATTTCGCAATAAATCCGTCTTGTCACATGTATTCACGTATTGTTTGCGGTGTGGAGCCATCTTGCTTAATGAGCCGACCGATCGCTCGCGCGCCCACGCAGAACACGGCCTAATTGATAATCCGTAGTAATGGTATCAGCGTATATCGTGTTTATTCCTCAACAGCACAATAATGCATTGCAACAATAACATATAATATTATTATATGTTATTGTTGCAATGCATTATTTAATCGGATATTTCTCCGCCTGAGCATAGCAAAACAATACATCTATCACTGATTACTCCTCTTTATAACTGCATCGTGAGTGGGTTTTTCACACATCAGCTCTGAGGGGTAGCAGGAAGATCAGTCAGATGGTGGGTCGGGATAGATGATTTAATCTCTATAAATACACTATTAGATTATTTATTGCAATTAATCGATTGTTTTGTTTATTGATTAAATTTAACGAGTAGTTGGTACGATTATTATATTTTGTTGGTTTATTAAATAAATAATTAAATTCTTACGACCTTTTATGTACGAATATTATTTTACGAATATTTTGTTGATTTATACAGTGTAATATATTTATTTATATTTATGTGGGGTAAACATCTAAAAATAAAAATGAAGCAGAAATGAGACTTTTTTGTAAATAACACCAAATATTACAAAGTACATTAAATAATAATTAACTGTTATCATAATCATGAGATGCAAAATAATGCGTAGCGATTCTGGTCATAGAAATCCCGCGTTGTAGAGTATAATTTTAAATAAATTATATCTTGGGCATAATGTTTCTCGTATGTATTTTAATAATTTACAAACGTTGTTTTATTTCCCTTTAATTCAATGAACAGTGACCCAAAAATATAACGATGATGAATTAAAAGTGTATTAAAACACTAATTAATTGGTTTGATCTACTTATTTAGGACGATCAATCGATGAATATTTATCCAACAACGCAATTAATCGATTACCCACAAATCGAAATATTCACAATAATCGCCCATTTATAGTTGTGATAGAGAGTTGCTCTTAACTCTCAGAGGTCATGTCTGATGTGTTCTTTCAGGTACCGTACCTGAACGTAGAAGTTATTTTGACCCTTCTCGCACCCGAATCTGTTGCGCAATTTGAAAAAAATTCCCTTCAACATGCAGAAGACTACACTTTAGAATAAAATTCAAATCATGAATTAGATTTTTTATTGAAAATGCATCAAGACTGTTTTTATCTAAAAAATATGTTGTTTTTTTAGTAATTAAAAGACACATAATTTTTTCATTTAGTAAATATTCATGACGAAACTTTTATTCCACAAACTGAAAAATATCGCATTCAAATCCAAATTTTACTCAAAATTTTTAATAATAATAATAATAAATGTACGTGTTAATTAACATTTATAAATTGAAATAATTTAGTTTAGTGGAATATGTACAGGATCTGCATATTGATTGGGTCTTGTTTATAAACATGGACTATCTATTCAAATGAGCACACTTCTTGTTCCCTCGTTTTACGTTTGGAATCCGTTAGGCGTGTTGAAGTGAGATGTTTTCACAGTACAAGCAAATCAATACAAGATAATCGTATACCTTCTGGCTTCAGTAACAGAATGAGGAAACACGTTTTTGAAACCCAACTTTATAAAATCTTGTTGAAATGTTTTATCAAATATAAAATTTTTCAATATTTTATGTTAGCGATTACGGTATACGTACTTTGATTTTCGAATTGCTAAAGGATAAACCTAAGCGTTTAAGGAGTGTTGGAGAAGTAATGAGACAAACGTTTTTGAAATCATTAGCTTAATCCAAATCTTGTATGGGCTTTTTCATCGTCATAGAGAAGGAAGATCGTTATTAAGAGAGAAACCAAAATTTGATGTAATGCGTTTGAAAATAATATCATAAACTCACACAACAAATGTGAATTACACAAAATATTACCATTATTTACTTGCTTGCATTATTTTAAAAAACTATTAATACTATTTTCTGCTAGATCTACATTTTTACTCTATTACGACCTACTATTTAAAAAAAAATTCAATTTACATTAATGTAAGAAGTCTGTCATCCTACTCGATTTCCTTCTCCCCTTCCAAAACATTGATCTGACTTTGTCCTCAAGTCGCAAAGCACTGAAGCAACTTAAGCTTGAACTGAAACGACGTATAGGACTGAAATACCATCACTACAAAGAGAGAGCAATATCGGAATAGAGAAAGCATAAATGCTGTTGTGGCAAACGAAACAACCCTCGTTCATTTCATCGTTATAGGGAGAAATTGCTTTAGACAGTTGCATAGTTATGAATGTGTTGTTTCCAGTCTTCGTGGAGTTTCTGGGAGGCTTCCACTGGAAAACTTTTCAGCTCTTCAGTTACGCTCTTCTGGATATTATTTTAAGTCCCAAAGTGCTTTCATTTCAAATTGCTTTTTAGACGGGGATCAAAAGAAGTGAGGGAATGATATCCGGTGAATAGGACCTGAGGAATTGCACGATTGCTGTTCTAGCCCGACGCTTAATGATGAGATGGCGGTGGGTCAGGACATCGTGCCTTGTTGACAAGAAGGATTAAAATGATCTTATTACACAAGTAAATACCGTAAGTAGCAAACTTGTTTCATTAATCACTCTGTCCCGATACGTTTGAGTAATGATCTTGTACTTCGAAGCATTTTTTGTGGGGCTATACGGCTCGTCAACACCGAGGTCATTAGAGCCCTAAAATTCTGTACAGGTAGGGAAAATGCAGTTACGCACTAAGGAGAGCCAACATGACTCTCCCCGCGTGTGGGTCTCGTCGAATAACTCAACCATACCCACTAAAAACCCTCATGAATTACAACATATCAAAACATATATCATTACATCAAAACATTAAAACGAGGAAAATGAAAGATACCCTAGCCTTAATAGCGTCGGGATCGAAAAGAACAAGAAGTGACCAGGAGAGATCAGGTNGTCAGGAAAGAGAAAGGAAGAAGCGTAGCACAAGTAAGTGGAAGTAATGCCAGACTCAGCTCGGGGCCCCGTGTTTGCCAAACACGTACTTACTAGATGTAAGTCCCCTGGGGGGTTTTGCGATCTTGTTAGAATGAATTTACGCAATATATTTGTAATAAGTTGATACATTGAAGCTTAAAAAATATCCATATCATTGATTATGGAATAGCAGTGCCAGTCCTCCAAAATATTGAATTATAATTTCTACGCCATTATAAATTGCGAGTGGTTTCAACAGTACATAATGGTTAATAAGAAGAGAACATTTATAATATTTCCCCGACGCCAACCACAAAAACGAAATGGCCTGTACTAAGTGCGGTGTTCTTGTAAGTGATGTTCTGTTGCCCATATACGCTCTGGAGGTCGTAGATGCTCGCAGGCAGAGGCCTAATTCGCAACGGGAGGTCAACGGCGCGAGTGACGCGAGGGTCAGTCGAGTTCCGGTTCCACGCAGAGGTGGTCTCTCCGAAGTTGCTGCTCGATGCTCATGGAAACCTTCGTTTACTCCTGAATTCTTCAAAGCATGTTCACTAGAACTATGAAGTGTCAGCACAGTCTATGAGACGGCGTTTGTAGGTGCGGTTGGTTGCCATGGCGTCTGTTATGCGTGTTTCCAAACGCATTCCGTAGTTGTGTTGTTATCTAGGCGTGTTAACCGTTTACATTGCAATCTGATCGAAATAAACACTAAAGATAATTTATTTTGCGTAATGGCAAGAAAGAGTGTTATCAAATACCATGTCATATAAGAGTTTTTTGGGGACGAAAAAAAAATTAGAGAAGTGAAAGCTCTCTGTCGTTTCTCCTATAAACGCAAATAAAAAACTTAACAAAACTTTTACGTTCTAAGGCACATTATCTGACATATGCTTCGTACTCGGGTATGCTTCATACGGTACCTGGAAGTTTGTTTGGAAACAAGGTGTTTAGTTGCTATGGACGTGACGTCACACTCATTTCGTCTACATCACACACTCACGATTATAATAACAAAATCTTGCAACTCGACGTAGTGGCGGCGTCAAGTGGTGAGCGGCAATAACTACGTGTAATCAAGTGGGCCGTGTGTGAATATCATTGTATTGAACGATCATTGTGGTTAGTTAATGATACTCGCCGGCGGATAGAAGCGCTACTGTCTCTCGCTGCAAGGCCGGCGTTGGGAATTTGTATGGTATGCCGAGACTGTATGGTATTAGACTGGTGTCAGCTCTTGAGGTAAAATGAACAACCGTGTACATCCGTGTATGCATAGCGATCGAAGAGTGAACAATATCGTGTCAAGATGTACTATTATTATTATTATTTATTATTATTATTATGGATTGTTTCTCAGTAGAAACTGGAAACATTCACCCACCCCATAGATGGTATTGGGATTGGGTTTTATCGATACGGAAAGGAAATTCATCATGACCTGTATGATGAGTAATTAATTGATTTACAAATTTTTGGACAATGTGGCAACTCTGCTGGAGGACAGGTTTTGTTATTATTATTATTATTATTATTATTGGGGTTTATGACTTACCATCATCTAGGACCTTCTCGAGACGTACTATATCAGTCGCCAGTAGTTTTTCTCGGTTAAAAATCACATACGTAAGTATTGCAGCACTATGATGTCACTATATTTGCTGATAAGTATTTCAAGCTCAAAGATGTGATGTTACATTGCGTATTTATTCGAAAACCCTACAGTTCTATGAATTTGATCAAAATCGTTTGAACAACTCTTGTGGATGTTCATTCTGTGATTCAAAAATTTCAGGGAAACTCAATTTCAAAAATATAATCCGTTTACTGTTGAGAGTCAAATATCTAAACTAATGTTATTAGGGATGGTTCGGATAATAAAATATTTGAATAATCAAAATTCACTTCAAATAAAAAAAATAATGCAATTGAACCAAATTACTTTTGTACAAAAAAGCAACTTTGTGTTTATCGTATAGTAAATAGTACAGAAGCAAACGACAAAGTAATATGTATAATTTGTATGTATACAGATGTATATTATGTAGGTACAGATGTACATGCGTACTAAGATTAATCAGATTTATTCTGACAGAAGTTACAATACTTGTCTCCTTCAATGTTGACTTCCTCTCTTTGGCAAAGGAGTCTCTAATTGTTTTTTAGTCCAACATCACATCGTCGAAATTGCTTTCGCTTCTTTTCTATTCCGTGATATCAATTCGGATAAAAGAACGTCCGGAAAACTAATGTCGGATAATCGATGCTCTACTCTTAAAGTAATTTCTAACTCAAATTACAAATACTTACACATGAAATCAAAATATTGAAGCAAATATTTTATGATCGTTCAGAGGAAATTTCTTCAAATCTGCACGAAGTGCAAACTCTTACAGGCAACTCTTAGCTTAAAGTAATGAGAGTCTTCTGTACATGTTCAAGGTGATACAGTTACACAGACACGGCACCACTCACTTGAGTCATCTTTTCTAAGTGATTCGTCTGCACGAAGAAAATCCAGCGTACCGTTTAATCCCTATGTTCCTTACATGTCCATCAATTTCACAGCGAATGATTCATAAGCCAGATTTAATGAAGGTTTACGAAGGTGGAATTGTAGAGGATTGAAAAAGATTATAAAGACGAGAACAACACGCTTTAACTCATATTGTGATTTTTTGAAGGAAATTCCATTCTCTGCTTCCGTATTTTAATTCTTTACAAACATAAATTTACCTTGAAATTGTGAAGACTAGCTTTCCTCATTTTATATATTGTTTTGGGAATAGAGGTATACACGTCTATCTGAACGCTTTGCAAGAATCGACTGATATTTTCTTATCGTGGGATAAAAACCCCGACATCCGTGTCATTCATTTAACATTGACCTTTGCATCGTTTTATAAGAGAACAAGATATAACCACAACAGGAGAAACCATAATCGTTCAGATAAAATACTAATAAAATGTTTTTATTTAAAATAATTAATATACTAAAAGAGTACTCGTAATATTTCTTTCACCAAATATAATTTTCCTGTCATATACAATCACAAAATTTCAAGTCGTTTGCTCATCGAAAAAGTATGTAAAACTACGATTTAAAACTCCGACCCCAGAATGACTGAAGGCGCATGCTAAACAATAGCGTTTAAAAACAATTACAGATTAAAATTAGTGATCTAGAACCAGACCATTGATCTGCCGAAGCTTTCCAGTCTGAAAAGAACACGAAGGGACTTGAGTAGTTTACTTGAACAATATTCTTGTGTCGATACATTAGCGACATTTTTTATTTGACCATCAAGTAGACGTAGTTTCGTTAACAGGCCAATGTATGTTATTTAATAATTCCTGTAATTGTATCTTCAGATATTCATTGTATAATTAGATATTGTACTTATTAACATGATCATGTACGTTTAACCACGCCATCGCTTAATTACTAGAATAGACAGTTAATTTTTCTCCTTCTCCATTTATTTTACTAATCCCGTTCCCCTGACAATGCCATTATAGTTGGTAGGGACACTCTCAGCTTAGATTAAGCCATTAAGTTGGTACTTTGTTTTGTAAAAAATATTGATTCTTCTTAAGAAATTAATTTTTGAAATTTGGACGGCGAACTTTCCGATTATATTTTACGCCATTAATATTCCAAAATTAAGAAATATATTTTCGGTCACTACCACGTTTTACAATTTTGAAGTTTTTCTTAAATTAAAAGCTTTGTAACGACCCCTAAAATATCAAATTTTAATGTAATATTTTTAAAGACAGAACAAAATGGGTGGGTGTTTCCGTTCAAATTGATTTTTTTAATGTGTCATCCTAGTGTTTAGTGTCTCCAGTGTTTCGAGAGTTTCTGGAATTCTTTTTTATTCAGTGTTCCTAAACAATATCTCTGGAGGGTTTTCTTTCTTCATTTAAGAATTGATTTGAAATACACGTAGGGTCACCCCAGATGAAGAAAACCCAACGATTCTAGCATTTTGCTTTTTGGGTCTTAATCTACCAATTTTTCGGAAAATAAAAAAACAAACAAATTTGTTTCTTTGCAATGCTAAATTTTGTTTACCTACGATAGTGGTGAATACACAACCCGTCAAATGAGCACGCGAAAGTATGTGAGTGCACAGAATTGGAGAAACTCTAAAATAAATGTTCTCCATACTTTTCCTCCTCACATTTTCTGATTTATTTGCACTTGTAACGTGAACATGTTTCTTCCAAAACTTGCTTGGTTTAGAAGAAATTTGATACTGTTTCATGTCGTCGACTCAGGGCTATGCTTGTATATGGAGGTCGATAAGATGGTAAAACAAATGGCAGAAACGTGTCCAGAAGAAATAGAATTATTTATGTGTCAACTGCCACATTCGCGATGGGAGAATGAAAAACGGTTTTGACATTCGGAAACACGAACTGTACAAATGAATTACGATGAACATTAAACTGTTCGGTGAAATGACGTCATCACTTGACAGAAGAAAATCGTGTATTTATTAGTCGTGGATCATGAATTAATCATTGTATACGAATGTAAATCAGATTACCTCATGTGCAGACGTAATTTTCTAATAATCAATTGTAACCTCCAAGACTCACTTTGTTCAGAAAATTAAGTATTTTACCTCTTCCTTCTATTTCAATTTAGGAAAGAGTGAAAAGACACTCCCTTGTTATCAGAATAAGGATTATATTCATTAACCGACCGTTTTAACAACTCTTCGCCAAAAATAATCACTTCGTTCAGGAATCATTCTGTGTAATTTTCTTGAAAATCTAATATCAGGAATCACTAGACTGAATTTCTTCCAATCCATTGCGAACCCTAAGCAACATGCTGGATCAATGAGTTAATACGTTAAAGAATATTTCGATTTTAATGAGATAAGTTGATATGTTTTATATATCTCTATTTTATTGAGTTAAAGCAAAGTATAAAAATTAAAATTCATTAACTCCTAAATTTTTTCTACACTTCATTTTAACATTTAATATTAATTAATGAAGCACCAAAATTGTTTTAAAGTATGCATATTACTATTTCTTATTATTCATAGCAATATTTTTAAGTGTTTCGTAACTTGGTACATTTAAGTACATAATCTTTGCAGACCCATCCCTCCACGGTTTTTTCTTCAATTTCCCGTTCACTATGATCGGAATTAATGGATCATCCGTAGTTCTTTTTAAAGAATTTTTGAGATAAATTTGTTTATGTATTTATGAGCAGGTCTCACCCAACATCGCATGGAAATTTCATACTATTTTTTCCCTTTACTCTATATTCGTTATTTAGGCTAGAATCTATCCAATTATACCAATTTTATGTTTCATTATCACTTACTAATGAGAAAAACATTAAATCAACCCTTTGCGTAACAAATACACTTGAAATTTAAAAAAAATTGAATATATTCGTATATTTACAAGACCTTTGTCAAAAAACTGTTAAAATTTTGTGGAAGGTAATGACATTTCTCGTGTTGTACCTTTTCGATCTACAAGTTGCAACTTACATAATTTAAAATCACACTCATGTTTTACATCGTCTACGGTCAAGTGAACACTGCAACCGACCGGAACTCGAGTCACACCTCATGCAGGGGATAAGTGATCACAGTCGACTCCCTACTCTGGGAGCACTTGTACCCGGTTTCCACATACCTACGGGTCAGATGCAATTTCGAATTCATAACTTCCGAGTACCTACTCGGTGAGGGTAGTTTGCATCGCCTACGTCCAGGAGGAAATTGCGACGGACCTGGAGTCGAACCCGGGATTTCCTATTTTGGAGGCAGGTGTGTTACCACAGCACCACTCACCTCGACTCCCAAAGCCCGCACAGAACATCCGCCTGACCTGTGGTCACTTATACCCTGAATGGTGTATGTCACAAATTCACCGGNTGTTATGTATAGGCTTTGGAGGTGGTGTAGTGGCAGCTCTCGTGCGCCCATAGCAGCATATCCCGGGTTCGACTCTAGGTTCGCCGCAATTTTCACCTGACCGAAATCGATGCACACTCATATTTTGTTTTACCTAAAATAAAAAATCACCCAGCTACGATACAATTTTTATTTCTTACAGTTGAACGCAAAAAATTATACGCTAAATTTTGATACTTCTAGCTGTTACGTGTGTTGTCTTGGACACTTACCATCAAAGAGCAAACTCAGATATCCACAATTTTCATATCGATATCTTCGGTTTGTAAGCGAAGGATCTTCCTTATCAAAAACCGGAAGAATAACGGGAAAAACCACAATGCGGTTCGAGTAGCATAATAGCAATTCCTCTGCAGGTAAAAGCAATCATTAGGTCTCCCATGATCCCTTTGGTAGCTTCCACGTTCGTCAATGCAAACGTGTGCAGCTCCCACAACAAGTTATGGTCTATCTCTGAGCTTTACTTCCTGGACTATTAACTCTCGACGTTTACAAGCGATAAATGTATGCGCGACGGTTTTGCGTGGAGGCACAAATGCAGTTGCACAAATAATAATTTACGGTTGCAACATATTCCTGTGTTTTCTTGCACTAAACAAAACGGTGAATTAAAAGTGTTCTTACACATGCACTTCATGTAACGGTGCGTTTGAGTTCGTTTTTTTTTAAATTTAACACTGAATAGCATTAACTTATTTAATATAAATATTTATTTCGACCTTGTATAGAGACAAAGTTTTATTGAACATCACGACGTGTCAGCAGTAAATTTCAGCGATCGTCTGGTGGATGTAGTGTATAATGTGTTCATTTTATCTGTGAAAAACAAATCAACAACATATACAAATAGAACAATTTCATAGAAAAATGAAAAATATAAAAACAAATCATCAAAATAGAAATTTAATGTGAACAGCAATAAATTTTGGACACGTCAGTGTCAGTTCGTAAATTTAATGTGTATTTCGTGAAGGGTACCCCAAGATGTATCACCCAAAAGTGCCCAGAGTCGAATTATTTTGTCCCTTCATTTCTGTATACATACCCATAAAATATTACGATTCATTATATTCTAACCCCCTCACGTTTTACAGAGTTCCGTACCTTTAAAAATAGCTATTTTAGGTTTTATTTCTTAATTCTTAACCAAAATTAGCTACCGATGCTGATCTCTCTATTGAGGAAATCTTTTAATCTAACCAAAAATATTTTTCAAGTTGTTCATATGGTTTTTGGCTGAAAAGATCCCCATAATGTATCAAAAATTTCCAAAAATGCAAACAATATATCGTCAAATTCAAAAGGGCTTTATTTTAACATAAAGTATACAATATATATGGCGGGGCTTACAGAGGCCCTAAAATGTACCCTGGGCTGTGCATACTATACCCTAGTATTCACTCTTAATGAATTGAAACAGTAACTAAAGATAGAAATATTAAACTATTTCAATTATTTGGTAGGTAAATGATATCAGTAGCGGAAAAAGAAATTAATAAGCGTTAATAAGTTATAATAAGAAAACTGTCATGGCTATTTTTTAATATTAATTTTAATTTTTAATCTCAACTATTGTTATATTATGTGATTGTTTCGTTCATTGAGCACCGTTGGGAACCACGGAAAACCAACGGTTAGGGCAACCGCGCTAAGCATACAAAGAACCTGTAACAGAACAAAAAATTCCGTGGCAGAATCAAATAAATTCATAGAAAGAATACGTACTTACCTGCAGGGCAAATAACATATACATACATACCAACATACCTAAATAAATCTTGTTTACATATGTACCAATATATACGTACATGTATGTACCCATATCCGTATATGTACACATTTTTAAATCAATGAAAACATACTAAAATAGAATACTAATATTACTACTACTACCATCACTTATAATAATAATAATAACAATAATAATTTAAACAGATTTAAATTAAGTGTGCTCTTTCTGATCAATCTCCTTCATCAGTTCCGCCTCCCTCTTTTTTCTGACCATACTCAGAAACTTGCTAAGGAGTAAAGTAACGGAGATTCTATTATCTCGCATTATTCCAAAAGCTAGAGTGTAATTTCTTGGTTTACGATTGTATCCCCCCTCAAGCAGCCACTTTTTTCGACCTATTTCAGTGTTAATGCAATTTAGCAGAATGTGGACCCAGTCTTCTTGTTCTTTGCATAAAGGGCGTTGCGAATCTGGATCCCCCCTCAATTTCCTTAATTTCCATCCCCCAAGACGAAACCAAGCTTAACCTGCTCTTGGTACCTTGTTTAATTTATCTATGTATGATTTTCATCCCCAGTCTCCTGCCACAATATTCTGTACGATTAGTGACCTCTTTTCCTGTCTCTCAGCCGTTATGTTTTGTTTCTCTATGTCTTAAGTCTCTGAATAATTAATTCATAATCAGATCTCGCCGGAGCTGTCTGCCACAAATGTTCTAGACCGGCAGTTTCGATCAAAGTTCTAATTTTTTGACCCCACCCATTTATCTGGAATCTATCGTACATTCTGGAATTTTTGAAATGCGGACCTAATGTTTTAAACACAGTTTTTTTCTATTTTTATTATATATGATCTCAACATTTCGAGTCCACGAGTGGTGGATCACCTTTAAATTTTCAAAAATTCATTTTTTAATTTTAGTTTGTCATTTTTTTGACATATTTTGATACTTTTTACCGTATTATCATTGTTTTGTCCACAATATAAACAAGTATTAACGCTGTTTTTGTGAATTGAAACACATTCAGTCTAATGCAATTTGAAAATAAGAATGGTTTAAAAAAATGATTTTTGGTTGCAGTATGATAACGACTTCTAAATTATATTTGGAATTAAAAGAAACCACACTTAGTGAAAATAATGCCTTCAGAGATTCGTTTAATGACAGAAAATATAAAATAATTGTGAACTAGCTACAATTATTACACAAACAATTTTTACTTCCTGAGCATATTCATGACGAATTTTACAGGTTTACGGAGAGCGCTTTTTGACAATCTAAATATGTGCGATCACAAATCAGTATCATATAGCCTACTGATAGTCTGTACATTTTTCTTGCAGCTAGGGCAGTATAATTCTCAATTAAAAATTCTCTAGAATGTACTTTATATCCGAAATTATTAAGTAATACGTGCTGCGGAACTAAAAACTATATAAATCATTGAGGCTCACCGAAGATAGAATCCCAGTGAGGAAAATTTCGTATTTATTGCTGCTGAAACCAAATAGATGATAAGGCTGTATATAACACGATAAAGGGAGGTGAACTAATTTTGTTGCCTGTGTTCCATTTCTCCAACAATGTACGAGAAAATTTCGTGCCAAATACGCCTTGCACAATTATTTTTATAACGTCTTGGTATTAGACAGTTGAGTCACTTCACTGCTTTGTACTGAGGACGTCGTGAAGTCTTGGATTTTCAGTTCTCCTTTGCTGGGAAGTACGAAGCTCGTCACTCGCACCCAGATTTCATTTAATATACTTTTTTGGGGGGAGTGAGGTTAAGGTGGGAGCAGCACTTCAAGTTAGTCAAATCACAGAGATGTATAATTGTTTTCTTTATTATTATTCTAATTGTTTTAAACCATAACAATATGAATATTAATGATGAAGAAACATGATTTAATTTCAATGTATAAGTTAATAATACAGTACAAACAATATTCAAGAACTCGCTTGACTCGTTTGAAATGAACAAGAGCATGTACAAACATGGCGGCCGAGCTCATCGGTTTCGTGATTTATGCATCTCACCTCTGAAAAAGTGAAATATCTTTCTCAAATGTATAGTGACCTATAGCTAAAAGTTATTTAAAAAATACTACGTAAACTTTAGTACATATCAAAATCAACTTCCATCACTTTCGTGATTTAAAAGTTGGTCTTATTTTGTAATTTTCTTTTTCTCCATAAGATACAATGTATTTCACCATCAATTATAATTGCAATTATTTCATTTAAATGACCGGCGATGTATGTTTTCAAATTGAAATCACAATAAATACATGTTACTCTGTTTATTTATGCTGGTTTCAGATATTTTAGTCATTTAATTCTACCTACGCTAGTACTATCTGAATGCTGGAATAATTCCTTTAACAAATACTGACAAAACATCCACCAGCTTTTCTTCATTTCGTAAAATAAAGATTCTTATAATAGGCGAATTTATCTCTTCGGTCATTAAACGAAACTCTGAAGGCATTCTTTTCACTAATTGTGGTTTCTTTTAATTCCAAATATAATTTAGAGGTCGTTACAAATACGCAACCAAAATCATTTTTTTAAACCATTCTTATTTTCAAATTGCATTGGACTGAATGTGTTTCAATTCACAAAAACAGTGTTAATATTTGTTTATAATGTTGATAAAACAATGGTAATACGATAAAAAGTATCAAAATATGTCAAAAAAATGACAAACTAAAATTGTTAAAAATGTTTTTTTTTTTATTTGAAAGAGACCCACCATTCGTAGAGACTTGAAATGTTGAGAACATATATAATAGCAATAGAAAAAACCTGTGTTTAAAAAATTAACCCTGTATGTCAAAATTTTCGGGTTACACGAAATATTGTTTGTATCTTTTGGAAATTTTTGATACATTTATACCGATTTTTTGGAAACTCCTAATTATAACGGTTGAAATAATTGGAATTATCTAATTTCATGGGTTGATCAATTTTCATGAGTCTTAATGACAATAAACGATGAAAGAACACTAATTGATTTTGAAACAGAGTGTTCGATTTGAGATGAGAGTTAAGACGTTTGCGTATCGTCCTGCGCTGCAAAAGAAACGCACACATGCATTTGTGATTTATTGCTGCTTCATGATTCAATGTTGTTGTTTTTTTCTGTGTCAACACAGAGATTTAGCTGGTTGTGTTGAAATCGAATGTTGTATTTTATGGTTCTGCGAATGACATATTGACAAAAGCAATGCCGACATAGTACATAGCACTTGGGTGTTTCCAAAGCAATAAACTTTCTTATTACCTTATAAATTACATTGTTCATTTTATGTGACCAAAATTGAATGAGTCACATAACTGGACCTTTGAACAGACTTCATTGTAAAATACTATATCTGATCACGTTCGTATATTTCTTTTCTCAAACCAAATCGAAATATCTTAGGAAGAAATAACTGTTCATTTTTCTCTTATGAAGTAATAATAATAATAATAATTATTATTATTATTCTTTATTGCAAATGTAAAATAAAAAATATAAATAAATCATAATACTAAAAAAGTACCTGGTACTAGAATACATTATGATACCTCCAAACAATAGATATCAGAACAAATGCACGAAGATTAATTTAAAATTCTAAACATTAGACTATGTAGTGAAAAACCTAAATTTAAAAAAAATATAGAAACAATGTGGGATGTATGATTATGCTATTATGAAAATAACAAATAATAGTTATTAAATAATAAAAAATATAATAATTCAAAGCTAATCAAGTTTATCTCGTGGAGTAATAATTGGCAATGTTTCTCTTAGGAATACTGGCATAGAACTCGAATGTTTGTATCACTGCAAAAGAACGCGTGTTCCAGTCTCAGATTTGTTGTGCTAGATGAAATGTCCTACTTCACACATTCGCCCATGTGATAAGTCTCTTTCCTTCAACTCTTGAGTTATAGATGTGATGGCAATAATGATAGCACGAGGACGTATTGACGACTAAATAAAGGCGTTGAAAATAAGATTTAAATATACTGTAGACCGATTTGTGATACTGTTTTTAGGGATCTTTTGTTATCACATTTGTAGTAAGGTCATTGTAACATCATGTATTTCCTGTACCTAAAAAAAAATTGACTTTTAAAACTACAACAATTTTATGCTACTCAACCCTATTTTCCTACGTCACATCGTTTTCGAAATACATCGTGAGATTGCTTATACGTTTATGACCGTGAACAATTATTTTGAACAGCAATGTATTTGTAAATTATACTTAATGTAGCCTTCTTTATAGTAATTTCCATTTGGAAAACTATAATTGGTAACTTGAGAGGGGCTCTTTTAAGGATTTTTCCCTTCTCACTGCATTTCCGTCACACTGCATAAGAATCTATTTTGTCAAAATAACACTCTTCTTGTAATATTACTATTTTATTATAACTATCTCGAAAAAGGGCAATTTATTCTCATGAATCCATACGAAGTGAAGCAGCCATATGATTCACATGAATCTATACAAGTGAATTAATTTGAACAGTGTAAAATGGGGATGAGTGGTACGATGACCGTGAGCACAGCATTCTTCTTAAAAAGCAACTTTAATTCTATAATAATTTATAGACTGAAATCAATACAATTGAACAAGTTAAATTCACAGAGAACTTAAAAGAATTTCTTATAACGTATCTTATTACAGAAAAATTAATTTTGCAAATACTGTAAGACAGTCAAACATATCTAGAAAGTTTATTATAAAAATAATCAGGAAAAATAAATATATTTTTGTTGCTTTTTTTACTAGGGAAATATTTATCCCTATTCTCAAATATCTCACATGTTTGGCAGGTCGATTATGGTTTATAATGATGAATTAAAATTTTCTGATGTTTCATCACTAATGACATAAGTTTTTAATAAAAGGAACTTCTTTGTGTGAACTAATTTTCGAGTCAAGTGTCACTGCTTTATTCGTCTTGTATTCTGAATGATTCACATTATAAATGGCAATATAAGTTAAACGTCTTAGTGTAGTTTAGTATTTTGTGCCACATTAAGCATTTAGCTCATCCCTCGCAATGCACAAATATATGAAATTATTCCCATTCAGGGTTCAAAAATGACGGGGATTTGCTTTCTTCTGCCATGACGCAAGAGTATACAAATGTAAAAGAAGATTTCGCAGCGATGCTCTGTTCATGCGCTCCAACTGTTTGCCCTGCTGCTCCTTAGAGCTAGTTTTCCCGATTGGCCTATGTGAAGATTCCCGATTGCTATGTGTGAAGAGCTGACATGAACCTAACCTTAAGTCAGATACTTAATAAGTAATAAAATTTGTAATTTACACATTACATTTGGATGGAACCTTCAGTCTTGGAGAAAGCGAACTCATGATTTATGTTTACATGTTGGAGACCGTATTAGAACTTGGTAACTTAGTTCTGGAAGAAAATTGACTGAACTTTGACAATTCTTCGGAGACTGTCTCCGTCAATCTGCTTAGCGTCTTCAAGTCATGTCTTTAAACTCAACGAATCCTTACATTTACTTATCATAATAACTATCTTAACTCTTAAATTCTAATCAGGAGAGGATTCAAGTACTCACTTTATAGACTGCTTCTGACGGGCAAAGGCGCTTATTCATCATGAGCGCCCGCAAAGGGTGGTCCTTCCCTGGAAATTGCAAAAGGTTGATCAATGTGAAAATTATGTACCAAAAGAGGTCATTTTGAAAGCGAACATTATTTAAACAAAAAAAGTATTTAAACTTGTATTATTTGTCTTATTCGTTTTAAAACAATTTGCAAAGAAAATTGTAGCATCAGATCTTCTGGAATGACTTAAAATGTGTAATATAATACTGTGGTGCTAAATAAAGATGAGTGTTTGGTGTTGAAAATTAACAAAAAACCATTAAATTTTTTGGTACGCGCTAACGTACTGAGATATTCTAGAATGTACACTTACCAAACTTAGTTTACGAAAATTTCCTTCTCTTTCCCTTAAACGCCACGATATCTCGCTCCACCCTGGAAAAATTATACTTTAATGTGTTCATGACAAATTTCTCAACTTTATTTCATCATTAAAAAGAATTACTATATTGGGATTTTCTTGTGAGAAGTCAAGCTTTGTACAGATGATTTTTTTTCTTGGATACCAGCTCTAGAAACAATCAAAATATGAAATTTTGTATAATACAGTAAAGAAATATAGAAACGACATATCTTTGATCAGAAATGTATCTGCTCAAATTTTAGAACTTTCCTAATTTTTACTTTTTAATACGCTAGTAGGCGCATATTGAGTTTTAGCGCACGTATACCGAGTTTTCATTGGGTCAAGTTAACTAATTTGTAAATGAATATATGGGGATAACTTAAAGTCGTATACATTATATGTAATTTTCAATCATGCAACTAATGTATTATATTGGTTTAGTTTGATTAGTGAAATACAATATAGTGCAACATTTTTTACATTGTAATATTCGTCCAGAGCACGTATCATTTCCGCTATACTCTAAATACACCGCTACAACCTGACCTAATATGCAATTGAACTGAAATGAAGCATATAATATGATCAGTAAAAATAATTAAGGATTTCCGATTAAAAAGAATTGATTACGGAAATTATCTTACGACACGTAGCAGGAGAATAGCATGATAAGTATTTGATGAGAATCATTGTGAGAAAAGATAAGGTTTTGTGAGTAAATATTTAGAACGCACATAAGAATACAATATTATGAGCTTTTAATTCGTGTAGTTTTGTTATTTCCTTAATAGAGAACGTCATTCTTTTCCTATTTAGTGACGCAATATTTGTTTCCTTTTCTATCCGTGAATGAAATACCAGAATGGAGAAGAATGAGTAAATATTCTTTGATCTCCTGCCATTTGTGTCCTAACTAACGCTAAGGTTTTCTCAAACTCAATGAAATATACATAAAATAGTATAATTGATAACTTATTGGATTGTTTGAGAATAGGTCATAAATAAACTATTGATATAACTATTTAAACCATTGATATACTGCCAACGTTTCGGAATTTATTATTCCTTCTTCAGGGTTGTATACACTATTCCATACTTAAAATAGCTCCGTAGTCCATCCCACCAGCACACACCATACAAACACCATCACTACACTCCTGTCATCGTCTCACTCACCCAACAAGAAGGAATAATACATTCCGAAACGTTGGTATTATATCAATAATTTTATTTATTTATGACCTATTCTCAAATAATCCAATAAGTTATTTTGGATAACGGGGTCGAAAACACAGGAAGTTTCGTATAATTGGTATTCTTTCAGGTTTTAAAATATTTGAGATTAGTTAATACAATATTTCTGATCAAACAGCTTTGTACTTATAAGTTAGTCTGTGGTAGCTTTATTAAGGTTTATAAATGCATGTATCTGGTTGAATGTGAGGATGTATATAGTGCACATTAAAATTTTGTAATTGACGTCTTTTTTATCTCCATATTTATATTACAAATATACTTCATTTTAACTGGCATTTTTATTTACTAATTACTGTACTAATTATAGAATTTTCTGTTTTGTCCTTGTAAAAACTTGACATTTTTTGTATATTTTATTTTGTTCCTTATCCATTGCTACCACTGAATGAAAAAAAAATCATTCTGAAACACATTTTGTGTGTCATATTTTTTCATCCTTGTAACGACTCCAATAATTTTATTCCAGAATAGTTTGGATACTCGCCACCAGAAGCGATAGAGCACTCCGGCTATCCCATACAGAGACTTATTCTATCATTGCTCATGCGAACATGACCATTGTATGTAAGCAGTGAGAGTGCAATATTTCAAACGAATACCAGGGTTCGATCGCAGGACTTCCTTCTACAACTCATCATCGGAGAGGTCATGAGGGGATGGACGCCCAAGTCACTTTCCAACCTGTTTCGTCTCATCCCTCAATGCAATTAGAAAGGTATTTCACAGCAGTAGTTGTTCTTATCACTTGTTATCTCAGGCAGAGAAATATAGGCGTTTTAAATTTTCAATGCAAAATAAATTTATTTCATGGGAATTTTCAATCTAGTAAGAGCTTTGCTCACATTACACTAGCAGAGTATTAGATGAATTTGTTATCTCTTGCAAATTTATGCCATGTAACTGTTTCACGTTGCACCACATCATTACATCTCAAAACACGTGACTCTGAGTAAAATTGAGAGAATTATCTTACCTAGCTCGCTGGAAACGTACCCAATTTTACTATTAACAATTGTTAGTGAATAGCTTATTTCAAATTGTTAGATTCATAATTTTCCTCCATTTGAATTGTAATCACATAAATACTGATTTCATATAATATAATATTCCTAGTTAAGTTTCGAGGTCAAATAATGTTCAAGAAGTTTGAAGTGGCGTTGAGTGTCTTGGCTCTGGGTTGTTAAATGTTGAACTCGTAGGTCAATATACAATTTACGGGTTTGAAAGAGTAGTTCGTTCTTTTCGTAATGTGTGGAAAGTCACCACAAAACGCAAGAAAATGATCGTTTATGACTTTCTTTCCCGTTTAATCGTATGTTTATGTGCTTAACCTCTCTCAGATTTCTCGTTTCTTTAAACTGGAAATTGTTAGAACATGACTTTGTTACGTGTTGAAATTACTGTACACTTAGTTGAATTTATTGTTTGAATGGTTTTCATTGTAATGGTTTGTAATGGTCTTCCTGGAATACTAGGAAATTTTCGTCAAAGTTGTCATTGACTGACTCATCAAATGACCACAGTAAAGTTCAGAAACTCGACGAAGTTGAAAATTGGCATAGCGTAGGTCTTAGCATGCTTAGAAAAGTAATATGACCTTTTAATATTGACATCTTGCTCTGTATTTTGAATTTTTCAAAGAGAAATCGATATAGAACAGTGAAGATTCTAGGCGAAATTAACATATCAAAATAGGGGATAATTTCAAATCATATAAATATTAAAAATAATAACTCGTGCAAGTTATTCTATTCGGTAGTCTTTTAACGCAGTACATAACCCGCAGACTTTTAGTATTGTTTCTTAATTGTTAGTTGTAGTTGAATACAATCGGCGGATTACCGTAAGTATAACTCATTTACTGTATATCCATAATAAATTTTTGTTATCACAGAAATACTTAGGTCTATTATTTATAAGTATTGGAATAAATGAAGAATTAATACTAGTTACATTGATGATTTTATAACGGACCAAATGGTTTTTTGCCACTCCTCTCAAGTTTGGTAACTTACACATACGCCCCTTTTCATTGCGACCCTCGATATACAACGGTTACCTGTTTAGAAGTATGAAATGATTTCACATTTAGCGGTGGCTTCTTGTTTCGGTGCGTGATGACGTGAACCTCCCCGCACCCAATTTAAAACTTGTTCTGTGTAATAAGTCAACACAACTAATTGAACATAACCATGTTGGAAGAACTCATATTGCAACCCAGTGGCGAGTCATCAATGTTCAAAGGTCAAATTAAAATAGCTCCAGGGGACAGAGTTCGCTGAGATCTACTTTCAAAACAAAAGACTTTCATCAGACAGTCGCTTGTTTATTTTGAAAGCAGCATGTTTGCTGTTATTACGGAGAGTACACACTAAATGAGCTTTTCTTCTCTCGGAAATGACGATGGAACAGGTATTTATTTGGTTGCTCCTTGAAGCATGGGCGTGCTCGGTGGACCATGCAACCTCCTTCGTCTGCAAAACGAACACGAGATTAAGCACATTAATTACAAAACTTAGTTGTAGTCGTCGCTGACGCACGCTAGCAAACCAATGCTAACCACACAAACAGTTGCGATTGCATCTGTCTGGTATTTCTTTCTTCTGACAGAGAAGTTCGAACGCGAAATAATCGTCTAAAAACTCAAGATCCCGATAAATATTACACTTTTGGTCTCGCTGAATCACCATTTCGGAATTATATTTGTATGTTAACAGAATTATTGGTAGCCATGCGCTCCCCCCTACTCCACCACCATCCTCAAGACCCTTTACTCTGAGGTTCCTCCTCACACTCAGTTTCGCTCCCAAGCAAATTACTTTCCTCGCATCATCCTACAGCGTAACCAGAATGGGGTAGCTAACTAAAATTTAAAAAATTACAACAATTACTTTTAGTTTAAAAATACAAATTACCATACCCGATTTACCAGTAAAATTAAAAATCTTCTTGAAGTTTTAAAATGTTTATAAATTTAAATATTTAATTTCGCGATCATAAACTATTTTGTAATCAGCATCACTGTTCTAGTAAACGTGAATGTACAATGAAGGCACTTGTGATGTTGACAAATGATGGTGGATCAAACGGAATGGAGGTGAAGGTGTAGATAATAACAAAAATAGAGTTATCAGAGCTCAACTTACGCTATGAACCTCTGCCCTCCCCTATTTAGCACCCTTGAACGTATAAAAATTGCGTACTTGTAGCATATAAGGTTACTTTTAAAACAACCTGGATTTACCTTTGTTCCCTAGAGTCAATACATTGATAGAGAGATGAATAATTTAGTAGAAATGAGGAAAAGTTTCCATTATCATGCATATTGCACATATACATGGGAGGGGATCTCCGAAAATTTTAATGTCGTAATTTAAGTACTTTATTTAAGAATAATGTATTCCTAATATACAATTTTGTTTATTAATAAACAAGTGAATTATGCAATAACAAATTTAAAACATTTAAAGCGCAAATAACTTTAAAATTAACTTCACGTCTGGGCATCCCCTGAATTAAATTTCTGAGGTCTGTCCTCTAAATAACCAAACGTCACATCAGGGCGTAGGAGAAAGATGATGAGCAATAATGTGGTTATAAATGAACAAAAATGCAGAAGAAATATTTGTCGTAATTGAGAATCTCATTGAATCTTTTCGTAAACAAATTGTATCAATCAAGAAATTGCATTTATTTATATAAACCTTACCTCTTGCATTGATTTTCTTTATACCGATGCTAAATCTCTATTTCTAGCTTTTTATCATTTTTCTCCGAGTGACACTAAATATGAAGTGTATTAGCAATTAAATCAATTTATAGGACGAATAGTTTACGTTTTCCAAATTAATCTCATTATTACATAGTTGAAGTTTTCGTTTATGACAAGTTTTTGTAAATTAACACATGCCCCCTGTTGATATTGTTTTGATTTTTGAACTTATTTTTCATCACAAAGATACATTTCCGGAAATGGGTTCTATATCAGAATTTTATACCTTAAACGTACTCTACAATCCCAAGAAATGTGTCAGTTTTTTGAAACTTAAAAAAATTGATTTTTGTTAATTTTAAATCATCCCTTCGACTATTCAATGTTACTGTATTGGATCTTAAAAATTTAAGTTTGATCTTAAGATGAATTTTAAGGTAAATTAAAATAAAGTAAACTTTTTTGTCCAAAAAGCTGCAAACTGTATATGACCACGTGGGGGTTAAAAAACTAAGTTACTCTTCTGAAACAAGCAAGGGCCCAAGGGTAGTGGCGGATTTAATGTTTATAAAATAAATTATTTAATTAATACATACTGTTTTCCATTTATTATTCCAAAATGAAATGTATATATTTGTGCTGGAAAAAATCGAGATTAATGAAACAAAAGTATTAATGAGATTCCCGTCCAAGGGAAATCAGCCTCTACCCGAAGGAAAACCGGAGAAAACCCCGTGCCAGGATGGGGCTACAGAGATATTGATCACGTCCGTGGCGAGGTTGCGTAAGTTAGAAATAGAATATTAAAAACAAAAGGAGAAAAAACAACATGAATGAAAAAAAGGAATTTAATCAGTATCTAGTTTACTATAACAATGGCGTGATAAAGTATAAGAGGTATTAACATCACTCACATCATCCGAAGTCTTTGCTGAATCTGGACATCGGCATGTCTTGCTGAATGTTGCAACGGTACATTACGTTCTGGCTTTACGACTCCATTGCTAATTGATGTGGTTAATTCAAAATGTAATCTTCCTACGTATGACTCGCACCATGACACTACCCAACGCTTCATCGTGTCGCGAAAGGGAAAAGATGACACGTCACATAAATCGCGGCGGCCATTTGCTTTTGACCTGCGACCTTCCGCTGTACGGTTGCACAACACACTTGAATGGAGATGGAACCTTCGCATGTTCCTTTAAAATATTTTCCAAATGAAGAGGTCTTCTCCTTTCTAGCAATGGAATATACTTATCTAATCTACACATTGCAGCGCGAGGGGGGGGGGCAAGATTTCAAAAATGGTTTGGGATCGGCAAATTAATTTCTTTCTTTGTTGAAGTTAGGTCCTGATCCGTGAGCCCTCCTCATATTTTATCGTGTTTTTAAGTTTTTAACAGAAGAAGGAATTTTTCCTTAGCCTTACTTTATAATGCAATATTGTTTCTATAACGTAATGAGTGTTTCAATTTCTCAATATTGCTTTCCATAAGACTTCGGATAAAGATGTAAATGATATCAATTTCTCTTATACTTTATCACGCCATTGTTATAGTACTCTAGATACTGATTAAGTTCCTTTTTTCACGGATGTTGCTTTTAATTCTTTTTAGTTTTAGTACTTTATTTCTAACTGTACGCAAACTTGGCATACATTATCTCTGTAGCCCCCCCTCCTGACCCGGGTTTTTCTTCGGTTTTCCTTCGGGTGGCAGATTTTCCATGGACGGGAATGTCATTAATACTTTTGTTTTATTTATCTCGAATTTTTACTAAACATAATATCTACTATTCGTTTTGGATTGATAAATGATTACACTATGTATTTATTAAATAATTTCTGTCATAAATATTAAATCCGCCACTGACTTTGGGCCCTTGATCGGAAGTGACTTAGTTTATTGGTCATACGCAGTTTGTGTATGCTTTATTGACTATAAAGTTTATTTATTTCTTTATTTACTATCAAGTATGAAAAAGATATTGGGTAATCGAGGCCATATGAACTAATGTCCTTTCAAAATGGGTTTGGAATTCAAGTTATTAGTTTTATTGAATTACTGAATTGACAGCTCTGATATACAATGAGATTGTTCGCTTTTCCAAATAACCGGATGTGTTTGCAATTTTATTTGTTTCTCACTCTTACGATTAATATTGCATTCACTCTACGGATATGTTTTATTTCAAAAGAAATATCGTGTGGTTTGAAATGCTAGCAATAAACTACATATAAGCTACAGCTTTACCCAAAAGTATGCTTATCAAACAATTTGTCAGGCACACAATCAAGAAGAATTCGTCTTTTAATGTAGTTGTAATGAAATTTCTGGATTTCTGATAAGTTTTAACTGGATTATTGCTTCAAATTTCGACTCTTCTTTACAGCAATGTATAACAAAATAAATTCATAACACGTCTTCATTAATTTTTCTTCCAGGAAATAACCGAAATAACATCGTAAAACCCTAATTAGTACATAAATAGGGTATTTTTTCAGAGGGACATAACTTTTTTATAGTTCCAGCTTTCAATCACCGTGTAAAAAGACAGCTCCTCCTAAGACATTAAAAATGACATATTTCCTTAGCATGCAGCGACAGCGTCATAACACTGAAATTTTTTTGTATTTGTGTTTCCGTGTTTTGTCCTCTTAACTTTCCACAAATGGCAATTATCTCGACAACCATTATTAAGAAACAAAAATTACAAAGAATGAGATATATTTTTAAAAAATCTTCTAATATTTAATATTTTTGACATGTTTTTTAAGTACTTTAAGAGGAATCTTGACCATAAAATACAATCTTGAAAAATATTAGTAAGTCAAAGATTTATTATTATACTTAGCCATAGAATCCTGTTCATAATTTTAACTGTACAACATTGCTTTGTGTTAATGTCTTCTTCGTGTAACTTTGATGTACGACCTGTTGATATAAGTAATAAAATTAAAAAAATTCATCAGTACTTTAAACATTCACGTGCGAAATGCTGGACCAAACACAGAGCTATATGAAGAACAGACACTTTTTTTCGTGTAACCCATCCACTTTCGTCCAAATTCTTGCCAGAGGGCTAATGACGAAACTGGTTTCCCAGAGGGAACGTAAATCTGAGTGATTTGTGTGACGAAATGAATTTTCGGTTTCTTTATCCCTCGCGCGCATTCGTCATGGCCAGTCGTCCCCTCTGCTCCCCCCTTCCTTCAACTCAATTGCACCTCATTATGGCTTAATTTATACTCCTCTGAACTCCATGACAGAAAGCGCTTCTTGCACATTAATACAGCAGGTGTGACTGGATTGTTTCTCAACATTTTTTTTATATACACTTCTTTTGCAGGAAGTGTTTAGGGCGTTATTATGGTATTAGCTTCTTTCGCGATTTCCAGAGCGAACGTTGATCTGCATTGAGTTTCCTGCTTATGTTGATGAAAGCAAGTGAAGGTAAATCTAGGTTCCCGGAAATTATGAACGGGTTTTATTGAATAATAGCTTAAGACCGTCATTACACGGGAAAACTAATTGGGTGCACAGAAGTGTCGCTGAAAATAAAAATACGATTACATTGTTTTTCGAAGTCTGATAGTAATAGTAAGTTTCCGCTTGTTTTGAACGTTAAGTGTGCAATATATTCTAAAGAATTACGAACATTATGAAAGAAGAATAGGAGATGGGGGAGATTTTACGATTTGTTATGTGAACAGTGATCTTTTTCTAGTTTTGGAGGTCACGTACACAAAATTTGATCACGCTCGAAAAAAAAAACTAGATTTGTATAGAAGACACACGCAAACACTCTTCTTTATACACGGAGATAAATTTAAAGTTAATGTCAATAATATTAATTATCTATTACTTTTATGTGTTAAAATTATTATAATCGCCTAACTAAGGGTCTTGAACCTAGAGTTATTGAAAATAATAATTAAGCTACTCCAATTCTTGTTTACATAAAAATACAAGTGATATTTATTGGAATGAAATCTAATCACAATTTCCAATGAAGAGATTAGTCGGAGAACGGTTGTTTTTCATGATTGATACTATGAGTTCAGTCTGCAACTGCACCGATCCAGCAAGCCACCTCCCTACAAAAAGTACATCAATACTAATAAAAGTGAATTCTGTGGAATGTCTGTGGCCTGGAAATCGAAAAAAATAATCGATGAAATTATTTTTATTTTCTACGGACTCTTCTAAAAGGTTGTTGTTCGCAAAATGCTTAGTATGATTAATATCAATTAATTACAAGTCCAGAGAAACAATTAAAATTGGCTGATAATCAGTAGTTGTACATCTCCACTAGGATAACTGTTGACTCTGAAGCTTACAAATGTGTCCGCCAGAGTTCAATTGTGAGGTTATGTGAGGCAGACAATGCACTGAACGTATAATCTACGTGACCGAATCGTAGAAGCAAAATTATGTAAAGACTGTGAAGAAGGTTGTTTACAAGTACATAACAAAACGAAAACCAAAGAATTCAGAGGTCTTTATTATGCTCTTTGTTTATTAAGCTTCCTGTGTAAAGTATTCTCCCTGGATTTAAAAATATTTCGTTATTTCTTAAGTACCCTGAAACACTGAACTCAGCGTGTATTATTGGAGATTTTCTTCGTGGTATATAAATTATGAAATAATGATAAGCGAAAACTTAAATTTATTACGCATCTAGAGAAATATGGAAACTAACATAAGAAATATTTATATTATTCAAAATCCCCTGGTAACGTCGGGTAAAATTAACTAAAAATTCCTGACTTGTTGACAGGTGTTTTACTAATGTAATTATAATTTTAAGTTTCTTTTCATATCGCGGACCATGCCTGGTAGTTCTGCTATCGTGCAATAACAATAGGGAAAATCGATATTATAATATATTTTTCAACAGTTTTTTCAATAACTTGTCGAAACGCCAGGCAAAATGATGGCCATCAGGCGTGGCACATATATTATTTTGGGTGTTATTCGTGGTTCTTCGAGCTTTTCTTTGAATGCACATGTGGTATTTCGATGCTTTATTAATCTGTCAATTATAACGATTTGAACAGAACACCGCACTGTATAACTAATAAGTGCATACTCGTATGCTAAAAATGAAATGGAACCAACAAATTAAGAAGTTTTAACTATGCACTTTGTTTACGCAGTTTTCTGTGTAAAGTATATTTTCCTTTTGCCTGGATTTTAAAATAATTCGTAATTACGTACCTGTAAACATACAATACAGAAAAGCAGTGTGTGTGTATTTTTGTAGGTTTTCTTGCACAATTCTTTTTGGGAACTGAATTACTAAGATGAGTCGGATTCTATGGCTCAGTGATCGAACTGACACAAGCAGTAGCTCTCAAGGAGGTCTTCTGCTAAACGGGTAGTACAAATTGGATTCCCAACTCGGCAGAACTATTTTCCTGTCTTAGAGCTAATATATTAGTCGTGGTTACCGACATACAATTGGAGACATTCACCAATCAGATATCTGGTAAATTGCAGCTTTAAGCAGACCTTTTTTCCCAAGAAAAAAAGTAACCTATACCCACTCAACATTTCACAGATATTGAGTACTGAGCTAGAGTTCGACGTTGTCAGTCAAGCAGTCAACAGCTGTGCCCGCGCTGCTCCACATTTAACTTGTCTTAAACTCATCCATTTAGCAGTAAAACGGCAACCTAAATTATTTCTTTAATAACTTTGCGAGTTCGTTAAAGTAATCATGTCTGCTGAATGTGACTTGTGTAAACAAATATGTGGTCTAAATGGAAATGAGATTATTGTGGTGGAGTTTTTCATAGAAATTGTGTTCAAGGAGACCCGGAAGGTAAAAAAAAATTGCAGGCAACTATCGCTGTAAGAAATGCAGAGCCAACGCCTCCTCACAGACTATACATCGGAAAACAGTAAATTAAAAGAGTCTACAATGCAAATGATGAATGATTTAAAAAATGAAATATTAAATGTTAAATCCGCCTCTACCTTAGGGTCCTTGATCGGAATTGGTGTGATGGTCCCTTGCTTGTTTCCGGAGGGTAAATTAGTTTATTGTCCTCCACGTGGCCATAAGCAGTGTGTACTGCTTTTTTGACAATAAAGTTTATTTATTATTATTTATTTAAATGAAGTAAAAACTCTGAGATCAGAGATGCATGAATTTAGTTCGTTAGTGAAATTTCTGTCAGCTCAGGTCGATACTTCGAACATACTGATGGAGGTGGTAAAGAATGAACTTATTATCTTGCGGAAAGAAAACTCTGAACTTTATGTGCAATGTGTTGAGCTGTCTGGGGAACTCACTGATGTTAAGGAGAGGTTGAGGAACCTTGACCAATACACCAGAAAAAGTAATGTTGAAATCAATGGAATTCCTGTTACTCCGAATGAGGATGTTTACGGAATTGTGAATGACTTAGGGTCGTCACTAGGCATTGAAGTAGACGAGACGCAAGTAATAACAACTCATAAGATCCCCTCCTTAAAAAAAGATCAACCTCCGGCGCTAATAGTGCAGTTTCAAAAGAAAATGCTGGAGGACAATTGGATCAGTAAGTTCAAAGAAGCCAAGTTCCTTAACGACTGTCAGGTGAACTCTCATTACCCTAAACAAAAAAATATGTAAATGATCACTTGAGTCCTCAAAATAATGCGTTCTTGGGCAAGTTAAAAAATAAATTTAAAAAAATGGGCTCAATTGTTGGACTTCTGTGGAAAATTTCTTCCAACCTCATTGGTCTATTCAAATTCTACGCCTTGGAGTTAAAAAAATATAGATGAATTGGTTGGACATAACATTATTGGCTTTATTAATTACAAGTTCTCTTATTAATTATAGTTGTAAACTACGATGCTGCACTACCGCGCCAGAACCATGTACAAAGAGTCTTCGTAATATTGCGTAATATTCACGACATCGATAAACAATCGATAGATGGTCAAGCCGCAACGTCCCGCAATCGATCTACCGATTGACCTCGCAGCCAGGCGTAGAGACGGGATTCAAACAAGGCTTTTCATCCATCCGCTCTTACAACCTCGCCTAGAGAGGCAACTCCACTTCGCCGTAGTACTATCATCATTCGACAAGCAAGCCGACGTTTTCTCTCCTTCAGCCTGCACCAGGACCCAGCTGAACATATTATTATCCATTTGAAGATCTTTCTTCAATTCATCCGTCTCCAATCCAACTCAACTGGCGTCAACTCAAAGCCATTCAACTCGACTTCAACCACACATCATCCGTGCTGAATTTCAAGGAACGGATCATCTCAACAGCGTATCACGGAAATTCAGCTTTGTATCTTCATTCTTTTTCTCCATTCTCATACTGCATGTCATATTAAATTGTTTTGTTGGTAACCAGTGCTAATTCACACCTCATCCACCTTTCCTCGTTGTCTAATTTATTTAAACATATGGTCCTTCGAACCTCATCATCCTTGTGCAGGTATTTTAGCAAAAATTGTCTGCACAGCAACTTTAAATGAAATAGAAAAAATAAAGTAAAGATGTACCGAGTGTCACTAGGTAAACTTAAGGTGACAGTTGAGTGGAGGTATGGATGAATATAATGGAAGGAGTACGAATGGGACGATGTAAGTGGTTGAGTAGAATTTAATATATGTATAAGCCCTGAGGAAGAAAATAAAATTTTCGAAAGGTCGGCAAATACAAATTAAATTTATTTTAAGACCTAAACTCCTCAATTTATCTTCTGGTTGAATATTTGGGGTCATAACTACACATCGTTTTATATTTTATTTGTTTAACTGTCCTTCAACTGGATATTGATCAGCATTCCTAGAAGTTTAAACTGTATCTTTGTTTGAAAATGTGATACTGTAACTAAAATTATTATTATATAGTTTCTTTGTCACCTTTGGGTAACTGTTAGTGTTTTAGTAAATAAGTTGAAACTGAAAACAATAAAATAATATGTAAGGCAATGTATAGGTCAAACAATACTTAACATAAACGACATGCAAGATTTTTCTGTCAATTATTATTGATCCAATATCCATATACCAATACACGGATGGATCACCTTGTCCCTCACATTCTCATTACAAGATCCTCAAGTGTCGGATATGAATAATTTTCTTTGAACTTTGAGAACAATATTCTTATCGCATTATTAATGCACTTCTTTTCTTTCGCATACCTCTTCGAGACACTGCTTTGAGCAGCAAACTATTTCCTTTACTTGAACTTCAGAACTTCATTCAAAATATGAAGTAAGGGGCCTTCATTATGACTGGAATTTATTGTTCGAAAAACTTCGTTAGATTTTTTTATTTTCAAAAAAAAAATTCAAATGTACAATTTAAAAACACGGAATATTTCTACGTACCCGATAATTTAGTTACATAAAAATCAGTTTTCTAATAATGTATTTTTTAATGTGGAAATATATTTTTCGATAATTTTATTTACAGTAAAATTATATTTGATCTTACCAAGTCTCATTTACTTCAAGTGAAATCTTTCATAGCCTCGAAGGAAACTTGAGCAATCGAAAACCTGCGCTATAAGCTTAAAGGAATGTAAAATTTATAAACTACACGTGATGTTTTTCGGTACTTAACGTTCTTCAATGCGTGACATGCAGCAAAGAAGCTATTGATTACGAAAATACAACACAGTGGTAGAACTTAATTGTTCAGTAAATTATAGATACTTCTTATTTAACTACGCAAACTTACTTCCATTTGCAGGAAATATAAGTCTCTTTTTACCGTAGAAGCGTTGTAAAATTACTTTATTAAGCTAATAAACCGTATTCTTACAGTGTGAATCAGGATACATATATAATTAAATGGGTGTTCCACATGTAGTAAATCAATGAACGTAGGTGTTTTTAAATTGATGTTTACGACCGAAGACTAAAGAATACTAAGTAGATACAGCAGTGATGGTGTCAAGTCACAAAAGTTTTTATAGGAATAATATTAGAGTGTATTATTTTATTCTTTAATGTTGCACTTTTGTGATTTATCCGAATTAAATCAATTGCCTACGACTTCGAATGTTTTTTATTGTGATGTTATTTTAATTATTTAAAGTCTTTTACTTCGTTTTAGATTTTGTGTGATAGAAAATATCTGTAATCGTAAATCCAAAAATAATGACAACGATAATTTATTATATAATCTATAGCAATAAAAGTGAATTCTATGGAATGTCTGTGTCGTGGAAATAAGAAAAGTAGTAGATGAAATTATATGAAATTTTAAAGTATCTTTTGAAGGATTATTGCTAGTGAAGTTCAAAGTATGGCTTATACTGATGAATTACAGGAGTAGAAAAAAATTAAATTAAAACAAAATTAATTTAAAACAAAACAAAAATTAAATAATTAAAACGAACTGATTTTACAATAATTCATAATTACGTAGAAATTTGTAAACAAATCTGTAAACAATAATTTTTTAAATGTACAAAAGTGAAAGTCTAATATTACGAAAATAGAGCAATATAGACATGCATGATATTTGAATTCGAACCTCGAACTAGGCAAAGTGAACTAGTATTAATATGCAAATCATATTCAAAATAATAGAAAAATACTTTATTACCGTCAAATGTGACTAGAAAACTTCAAAGAGAACATCTGATTTAAGAGTTATCCGGTTTTCCTTACAGTACGTTTTATAACACCATTACTGAACAAGTAACTAAATTCTGAAAATAAAAAAAGAAATCTTCATATTAAAAAATAAAAAATAATTACATAATAAAAGGAATAGATAAGAACGGTTCTATGAATGAGAATTACGTAGCTTACAAAATAAAATGCAAAGATTGTAATGCCAGTTATGTTGGTCAAATTAAGGGAGGTTGAAAAACTAAGTACTCAAACGAAATTAGAATTCAGTAAAACACAGTAAACTAACATCTGATTGTATAGAAAATATTCACTAAATGACTCGCGGTAACATTTTAATTCTTGAACATAGAACACGGCCTACGTCAGAAATAACGTTTACAAAACAAAAAAAAACTGATGATTTTGAATATACGAATACACTGATAATTGACTTTACGAATAGATACGGAAAAATTATGATGGGATGGGGAAAACCTGTCATAATTCTGATTCTTCGGTTAGAGATGTTGAAGCGAAAGCAAATCTCATATTCCTTGTATTTTTCCCCGTTTTTTCTACGATGGTATAGACGTAGCGTCAAGTTTCCTCTTTTGAAATAGAAGAAGAAGAAGAAAAATAGATATCGGGAGTATTAATAGAAATTTTTCATATTTTTATAGTCTCTCTTTTGTATACAATAAGAATGAAAATGGTATTTTCTTAGGAATAATTGTTCAGAAGAAGATTAAATATTTGTATCATGAACACAGATCGTGAATGATGCATTTAAAAATCACTCTACTAGAAACTGAATAATTAAAAAAACAATATTTTCTTTTTGGGATACACCATATCTCTTCCTGAAAATATTGTTCAAGCCATGAGGAAAAGCCACGACCACATTTTTCTAGCGTTCGTAATAAAAAGACCGGTCTTTCAAAATGTACGTAATATTTCTTTCTCGAGCGCGGGGAAGAATTTTACCGAAATACTCTGAACGAATGATGAATGAATGAATGAAGGAAGATTTTATAAAGGGTTAATGAGCCATTCATGAGATTTAAACTCTTGACAACGAAATAGCTTTATCTTTAACACGTGGCTGATATTTTCGAGGACGAAAGGATGAATGACCGAAAGTCGTCCCATCGTCCTAACACAATACTTCTTAACAAGTCCCTTGTACTTCAACAATCATGGTATAGATTAAATATACGACTATTTACGTATATTATCATAGCTGGAATTAAAAATAAAGAATTGTGATCTCCTCGGATCTCTATAAACGAGGATACTTAAGTTTTTAAAGAAAGATACATACAAACGCAACCATTCTTCCAACAAGATTTCACTGGCAATTTTTTGAGTGATAATACTTTTTACAACGAATTTCTCATAGAAAATTGTGGGGCACAGCTTTGTTTCAAATCTATGATGTGAGAATTAATATTTGATAGAGAAAATAAAAGATACCCTAGTCTTAATTGCGTCGGGATCGAAAAGAACAAGAGGTGACCAAGGGAGGTCAGGAAAGAGAAAGGAAGTGGAAGTAATGCCAGTCTCAGCTCGGGGCCCCGTTTCTAGTAAGTGCACACGTACTTACTAGATATAAGTCCCCTGGGGGGATTAATATTTGACGTAGCACGTCAGATGAGATAAACTTATGTTCGGAATCACCACGTCATACATTACACGATGAAAACATTTTATAAAAATACTAGCTGAGTCCCCGCAGTTTTGCTCACGTGAATTTTGTAATATGTATGCAACTATATTCTTTTTCACATTGCCATTGACATCCAGTGAAAATGTTATCTATTAGTTGGAAGTTTTATGGCTTTGGTGTGTATCTTCAGTCCATTGATGTAATTGAGAAAAAAATTTAGAAAACACCTGTTTTCCATTTTAATCCCTTAGGGGTGAATTTTCCTTAAATCCTTTCTTAGCGGATATTTTCGTCAATTTTTCGTGTCACTCAATTGTCAACCCCGACCTCTGTGAGTGTCGTGCATCTCATGTGATCTGAAGGGATGAATAATTTTATTTCATGCCATTTGAAATAAATTTATTCATCTCAGAATACACAAAAATCAGGGACTCGACCCTAATATGTCTTGTTACGTCTCATCATTTCTACCCCCGTGATCTCAATACATCAGTCATCTTCGTTTATTTTTACATTTCAGCCTCTTTTGAAAGGAAGTGTCCCTTAATTCCCTCGCGGACTTAAGTGGCGTTAAGGGTGCAACTCTGCTCTTCTGCGTCTTAAAAATTAAGAACACCAACATCGGTCGTTTCTTATTCGTTTTATCTGTCCCCATTTCCATCCCTACCCCAGGGATACTAGGAGTATATTATCTCCAATATGAACTTATTCTGAACTTAGAAAGCACCTGGGACGTCCTTATTCATCCCAACGACACCGAAAACTACGGTTTCGAATCAAATATCAGATTTTTCCCAATATTTGTTTATTTTTTTAAAAAATATTTTTTTTGGTGGGGCTTTACGGCTCGTCGACATCGAGGTCATTAGAGCCCTAAAATCTTGAACAGGTAGGGAAAATGCAGTTACGCACTAGGGAGAGCCAACATGACTCTCCCCGCGTGTGGGACTCGCTGAATGACTCAACCATACCCACTAAAAACCCTCCTGAATCTCAAAAATCAAATATCAGCATATCTCAAAACATTACATATATCATTAAAAAAAGGAAGAAAGAGGAGAATGAAAGATACCCTAGCCCTCGCAACCTACTAGCGTCGGGATCGAAAAGAACAAGAGGTGACCAAGGAAGGTCAGGAAACAGAAAGGAAGGAGTCCGGCACAAGTAAGCCAGACTCAGCTCGGGGCCCCGTGTTCGCCAAACACGTACTTACTGGATGTAAGTCCACTGGGGCTGGGGGGTATATTTGTACATACCACCCTTTTTCCACCTCCTCCCCAGGAGTACCAGGGATGTTTTACCCCCACAGTGCTTGTGAGACAGTCAGTATCAATTTTGGTGGAAGTTTCTCCAGACACTCCAGAGGTATGGCTGAATACATACATCAAATATTCCCCCATTTCACCCCTTTACGAGTGGATTCTCGTAGTTTCAGAGATTTTGTGTTTAGTCATCCAGTACGTGAGAGGTATTTCACTTTTATGTAGATTAATAATTAAAACCACTTTTTTGAAATAATGAAATATACTATTTAATTTTTCCAGCTTGAAAGAATATAAATTTGTTGATGAGAATCAAATTATTGCTTCAAAATTAAATAAATATTACCCATTAGTTTTACACGTCGGGTAACATTTTGTCAAACCGCATCCCGTGCGAGTATTGGAGGTGACCCGCGGGACAGCGGTGAATTTTGTTGGTTAAGATGTCACGCCTGTAAAATTTTTGTTACATTCTACATACAGCTGAATAGCCGTGCAAGTTCATTTCCAGAAATAACACTATCCTATACGAGGTTTCGGAACGTGATTCAAGGTAGGTATAATGCATTATCGTTAGGAATTAGGGAAATATTGTTTGGTTTCTTTTCCCGGATTCCGGACATTTTTATTTTAAGAAGTTTGAATAAAGTGATCAATAACCCCTTACCCGAATAAAGCACGTTATGTTTCAGTTTTCTTCCTTCTCTTGTCTGTGAGTTATCTCTCAAGGAAAACAACTTTATTTGTTCTTCAATGTAATATTTTACTGAATTTTTCTTTGCTAGTTTTTTCTCATTCAGAACGTGTTTTGAGGAAATATATACCAGGGGAAAGCAGAAGATAAATATGACGAGCTTTGTGTGTGTCATGCTTTGGGGATATGTATATTCAGCACAATAAATAATCAGTTTTAATATAATGGGTAAAGATAAAGACTGTTTAGTATATTTACATACCTCGATTAGATCTAAGAGATTGTCAGTTTTTTCTTAGGCGTGGGATAAATAAGTCTTTAGTTTTTAAGATGGACCTCATTTATCTCTATGAATACATAATTATATAACGTAAATTGTTAGGTATATAAGTAAAACTTAATTAAAATGTAAATAAGTATCGAATACCAATTTTCAAAATATCATTATCATTTATTAAAATATAAGCTGAAGTCGATTTTTGACCGAAAGCTATCTGGCTATTTCATTCATATTTAACTTCTGGCTTTCTCGATTCTTAATATAATTAAAACAAACATTTTTAGCTCATTAACCGAAGGTTTACTTTCAGTTGTTTCAAATGGAAGAACGCTTTCAACTTGTTAATGGAGATGATATGTATTCGTGGGTATCAACTGAAGAATTTATAACTGTTTTATTTCTTACAGAAAAATATTGAGAATATAAGATTTTAATAATTAGCGATGCTTTTCAATGGTCAATGTGATTTTTTTTAATGTTTTAGAAAAGAAACACAGTATTTAAATACTTTCCAAATGAAGATTTGCTTTGAAGGAACTAGCTGAAGCAGAATGCTCTCTGATAGACATTACGATGATTTCTCTACGATGAATTACGCAGAGAGAGAATCAAATAATTTTTTTTTATTTCCGTCAAAAACATTTTCGATCGAGTTAAATTGGAAAGTCTAATAGAAGAACATTTAATTTGCACAAACTCTTAAAGTTGGATAAGTAAAAATCAATGTTTCTGAATAAAATACTGGTTTTGATCATTGTATAGTCAGTAATGGTATATTTATGTAACATCATACATCAATGACATTTTGTGCACAATTGGAAAATGCGTGCATTTTTTAAAAAGAGTAATGAAAGAAAATAATTTAAGACCTCGTGTGTTTCTTTGCATTCTTCCTTGGAGGGGCTTGTTACATGAGCTATCATACCTTATTACACCTTTCAAACTTCAATAATTAATTCATTGTTTCTTTCAAATAAATCACCATCATTCTCTGTTCAAGTGAGGATTAATCTCTAATCAGTGATTGGTTCCGAGAGTTGGCACGCGGTGATCTCACTCATCTTNGAGGATTAATCTCTAATCAGTGATTGGTTCCGAGAGTTGGCACGCGGTGATCTCACTCATCTTTGAAAGTAAACAAAAGGGCTTAATAACTTCTCATTAATCGCACCAGAATGATGACAAGAGTCCAAAGCCTCCTGAAAGAAAGAAAAATATCGTCTGTTTATCTCCCTTCAAGTTTTTTTAAACAATCAAACATCGGGATATGAAGAAGGAATTCAAGAAGAAAATTAACCTTTTTTTGATTTTGTTAGTTAGCAAACTGACTTTACAAAACACAAAATACAAATAAAAGAGTCATCTCACTGCGGTGTTTCTTTACTATGGATTAACAATTTTGTTGTAGCTTTGGAATTTCCGGAAATATACAGTACATTAACTTATAATTGATTGTGAACAGGGTCGGACTGGGACTCCCAAAAGGGCCCAAAATCACTGGAGGGCGCAACCGTCCGAAGGTACACCCGAACAAGGGGGGGGGGGGGGTTAAAATATCAAGAACAGGAGTATGTACTCTCACCTTGCTAAGCTACAGATAGTGTGAATTATTCACAACTATCTCTATTATTTAAATTACAGTTTAATAGGTAGCGGAAATAATTTTTTTGTTTGTTGTCAGTATGAATAATCATGTTTGAATCACGCTTAATATTATGTTTTAGAAACTATACTTGACATGAAATTAAATCAAAATACCCATAAGACACGCTTTAAAATGTTAATTATCAAGTAAAATAATACAGAGGTAAATTAACATTTCATAACGTTTATTTGATTTTATATTTACAAATGGTAATTGAGAAGTCAGCTAATAGAAATTTGGCACAAGTACGAATTCAAAATCCTATATTCAGTTTCCAACAAATAGCAAACCAAGACAGCGATCATCGATGTACCAATAAATAGTAAATGTTATTTGTAAAATAAAAATAACTCTTTTAAAATCACAATAATATTAAAAAAACATTTGCTTTTAGAATAAAAAATTAAGAATCATATTTCTTAAATCTTACTTTCACTCAGAAGCTATTAATCTCACAAAGAACTGCAAACTTCAGTTTATATTTTTTAAAGAAAAGCATATTAGAAAACGTTACGAAATATACATTTTGACTCATATTAAACTTAAACATAACATTCAATGTTTTTATAATGAAAATTATGTACAATGAACATTTTGAGAGGAGTACAAAACTTGAAAAAATATGCTAAACCATATGGAGCATGAAATTACAATCACTAATTTCAGATTCATCGTTACTAAATGAGTTTTTTGCAGAAATTTACATACTTGCCTTTCCAGAGTGATCGAATTGTCAATTGAGCACAATGAAATGCTTATGTTTCTATTTTATTGAAATGCTCAGAAGAAAAAAGAAAAACCGCTGAATCAATCTTACCGTCCATGAGAATTGTTGAGGTCTACAGTCCGTCTCTGGGAAGAAATGTTTCTGCAGACTTCCCTTATATGCTGAACAGCTTTCTTACATTTGCTGGAAAGCGATATAGTTCACTCCTACATGCTAAGACAATATAGACAATCCCTTGTGATGGCGCTCGATTTAAATAGATTTAGTAATTTATTTTTAATAGCTTTGAATATTCAAAACAGCCAATAGGCGATTCATCTCTTTACTTTGTTTACATAGAATTAATGATCACGTCATTATCGAATTCAGACAGCAATTCTCCTTCAGCTTGCATGATGAGAAAAGACTCAAAATTTTCATTTGAAAGGTTAGAAAGTAACTTTATCTTCATATATTTTAATTTTGAAAAGACGCAGTCACAACTTACTTGCGTTAGTGGTATAATTAATAAGTACTTGTAAACTTTACTTAGTTCAGTGTACATCACAGAGTGTAGCGTGTTATTTATAATGTAATATTTGTATTCATGTATTAATTTAAACGCGCATTTGATACATGTTCGACAACGTCTGCTTTCTTTGCAAAACGAATTGAAGCATCAACAAACCGGAAAATATATTGGCCCTAATCAAACGACGCGGGGAGAAAACACTTTTACAGAACTTAACGAAACGCATAGTACCGCACTGAACACTAACACACAACGAACTGAATGTATCTGCCTCAGTCGTGAGTCCAAGATGTCGGAAGTAAAACGATTTATTATTTGAAGAATTGGACACTCAGAGCACTTTTACGATGCGTCTGGAAAACGACCGAATATAGTCACCAGCAGAAAGAAAGAAGAAACAAACCGGAAACGTGGATGGATGAAATACCCCGGATCTCTCGCGAAATGACACGGAAGATCTTCGAATCGTTCGCCACTGCTTTTCTCTTCACACGTTTTGGTTTCCCAAACAGACATATACTTCCGAATTTATTTGCTTAGATCTCGCAGTCACAACATGTTAATCACGTGATGTTGACCTATTGTTTAAATATTCAATAAATTAATAAAAATCCTTGTCTCCTTCCTTAACATGGACCATACATATTTCAACAAAAGCAAAGAGAAAGTTTGATAATTTAGTATTTCATTTAAGTAAATAACATTTATTGTCAAAAAAGCAGTTGCAAACTGCGTATAACCACTTGGGGGGGGGCAATAAACTAAGTTCGGTTCTTCCGTTACGTGACATTGTAGTCACAACTCTATTGCATTCACAAAAATGTTGAATTCGTTTAACATTAATTTAACGGCTGAGATCAGAAACCTGAGACTCTGAAGTAATTATTTGCAAACATTTGTGGAATCGTTAAATAAATCTCTTTTTTTAATTTATTCTTATTGCTTCACTCTCTAAGCAAGTACCATGCGCCTGTTGACGGCACTTTACACCAGTGTTTTATACTTTTTAATCATAATCAATCTTATTCAATCGAGACGAATTATAATATGAGCATAAAGAGAATATATAAATCCTTTGACAGATCACTAGCGCGATTAAAGCTTCTTCACTTCTTCCTACTAGTCTGTAAAACATCGGAAGTCGGTTGGCTTCCTTCCTGGGCTAACACGACTTGAGTAAGTTTTATCTGCTTCTGGTTGTGAAAAGGCACAAATTGAGAATCATCTTAAATTTTACCCTTCCAGAAAGGCACGAAAAGACTTGGTACTTTGATGTATATGTCGTAACCCGATACCAAAATCAGCCTTGTTATAGCCTAGTCGCTTTATAAAGAGCCGACTGATAATGTATGAAGCATTTATTCTATTAAATGGCTGTAGATTTTTAAATTCTTGATAAAATTGCCTGGCCTTCGCTGCCAGTTATTAAAATGGACTACATTTTTATTATTATTTACATTTTATAAAGAGGCTGACTATCGACCGCCTGATAATCGAAAAGAGAACTTTTGGCTATTCAATAACATTTATTACATTCACTGATATATGTTAAGAATAAAAGTTGACAGTTTTATAACATTGGCTTTAATTTTCAAGAAAAACACATGTAATGTTATGTGTTGAAATCGCAATCAAAGATTGTAAGAATTTATACCCTCTCTACAATTTGAAAAACATGCTAAATTTTCAATATAGATTTTCAAAAATGTTTACCAAAATGTTCATACATTTTTCACATTTTCACAGAGCTATGCTATCAATTTAAAAGTTTACTTTTCTCATATAAATAAGGATCCAGATCGTTGTTCCAACAATACCAAAAATAAATTTCATTAAGACAAACATATTTCTTTTCCTTTCAACAATTTACAATAATTGCACGTTTTAACCCTTAGATGGTGCTCTTGTTTCGATTGTCTTTTTCTTTTGAACATAAGTTCCAGTCGACTGTCTTCCACCTCGGCGATGATTCTCCATGTCATGACAGTACTCGCTCCAATAGGTAAATGCTAATTAATGAAATGAGTATAAATATACGAAAAAATAATAAAGGTATCTAATTAAACGTGTATATTCAATAGGTATGTGGCTGATATACAGAATTTTAGAAAGTAGCTATATATGATCATTCTCAAATACGAATCAGCCTCAGTGGGTAATGCAAATTAATACACGTTATACAGAAAAAAAATATTTTGGAAGTTTGGTTAAGGTACTCAATCTATTATGAATAATTTTGTTTCTGATGTATTTAAAATCCTTGGTAGTCATGGTGTTAACCGCAGTTGGTTGGTTTTCTTGCTCCCCGTGGATGAACTTCGATGGCCAGTCTTCAATTTCCTCTCTTGCTTTCTTTCCTCTTGATAGCATTCGGCTTATGCTTGCACGTCAAAACTCTCTCTTGGTTCATGGTTGTGCGTAGCAGCTTCCGAACAAAAAGAAATTGCAATGGTAAAAATCTCCTCTGTGTACAAGAGGAACTAATACAAATCCAGACACGTTTCTCGGATGAAACGATGCCATGGTAGAATTTATGATGCAAATTTTTGTGCCCTAAATTTGCATTTCCCATTCGACTAAACATGTATAAATCAAATTTTCACCCATTGAACACGCGCATTAAATTATTACAACATAGGTTTTAGCAGCACAGTGAGACACACAAGTAACTATGAAGACAACGGGCTCCTAATACAAGTGGCACCCCACTCATAACAGCTCTCGAGCAGTATATGAGTAATGCGGATTTGGAATTTCCGTAGTCGACACTCAGGTATAAAAGGAAGTTTCTCAATTTGTGCCTAGGGATTAGTAGACCCTTTTCCAATCTTTACTCGCGGTCAAAATAGTTTCCCAATTCGAGTCTGGCCTCCTTCCTCACTTAGTTGAGAAAAAATAGACATTCCACAAATTAAAAATTCGCTTAGATTAAATTTGGTATACACCCTAACCTTCAAATGAAACATCAAAAGTCCTCAGCAATTCCACTTGGAATAAAAAATTTATTCAAAGTCAAATATCACGTTATATCGAAAATATATCTTCATAGTGAGATGCACCTTTCTATCTCAATTACACATGAAGAACTTTTAGAGTTGAACATGTGGATTAACAGTTCTTTGAAATCACAAATGATTCTCGGGCCCCTGTTTGAGAACCGTTAATTGGGATGAACCTTCCTACCTAGGTCTACTAATACCATGAAAACATCTGATCATTTTTAATTAGACACTAGAAGAAAGATACTACAAAGGAGACATTTGTAACAAAAAAGATCCATTTATTAACAACTTGTAAATGTGAATTAACTGAAGCATTGCGTCTACAACTTACAAATTACAATATACCTCGAGCGTCTTTGCTCTAGTCGCTCCAACAACTACGCAACAGAATAAAGTTTCTGCGTGGTTGGCAGGTGACGCGGTGCAGTAACTAAGTCCAATGCTCTGCGTCTAACCAAGCCAACTCTCACCCTTGGGCTGTCTGAAGCACACTGCCTTTTGCCATGACGGTACTTCGCCCGTCCTCACGCTATCGCCCTGTGCTGCTCGCTACTATTGTGACTCCTGGCGCCACTGCGTCAACTGTTACTACCGCCGTCGTAGAACTGTGATACAGTGATACTTCACAGCTGTCGTAATACTCTGAGACTGTTCTCGTGATAACTTGAGACTTCATACTGTCATACTGTCGTTCCGCCACACCTCCTCCGCGCAGGCCGCTTCCACCTGTAGAGGGGGGATGACGTCGCTGATGTCTCATCGGGTATGCAATTCTGGCTGGTCGGACACCCGGGCGCGTTCGTAAAACTTTCAGGTGTATTGCATGTAATTTTCCGATATTTAACACTCGGAGAGGTAAATATTATTCTCAATAGATATGTTTTATAGTAAAAATAGTTCTTATTCCTAACATATTTAAGAGAGCTGAAGTTAAACCTTTACACAAGAAAGAAAACAAACTTAATATTGGAAATTACCGACCAATACCTCTACTATCCACTTTCTCAAAAATCCTAGAAAAATTGTTCTATAAGCGTCTTCTAGATTTTTTATCAAAAAATAACATTCTCTCTTATGATCAACACGGATTTAGGAAATCCTTTTCCACTACAAGCGCCATATTTTCCTTCATAAACGATATTACCACATCTCTTGACCGTGGAGAAAATCGTCAGGGCCTTTTTCTTGACTTATCCGAAGCATTCGATGTCATCGATCATGAAATTCTCCTTCCCAAATTTCATTCTTTAGGCATTCGTGGACTTCTACATCAATGGCGAATTTCTTATTTAAAAGATAGATATCACCAGGTCGAAATATCCTATACTAAATATAAAATACTTCAGCGTTGTCTTTCAGAAACAAAGCCACTTACTTGTAGAGTACCCCAAGGTTCAATTCTCGGCCCTATACTCTTTTTATTGTACGTGAACGACATATCATCATCCACATCAGATTGCAAAATGGTTCTTTTTGCTGATGACACTAATTTACGATGTAAACACGCGAACTCTCAAAACGTTTTGTTTATCTTTTTGTCTTGGTTCCATGCAAATCGTCACATTGTAAACACTGACAAAACAGTGTCTATGTAATTTCACAATAGTATCGCAAAATCTTTACCCAGGTTTCCCTTTCTTTAAACGGAACACAATTAAAAACTGTTACGAATTCAAAATTCTTAGCTCTCCCTATTCAAGACAATCTCATTGACAATCTTAATTCCCAATGAAGCTCATTGTGTTACGCATTCCGAATCTTATGCAACGGAAAATACGTGGACTAACTACGTTAAGTATGTTTTGCAAAACATGTACTCCCATTTACGTTACGGCATTAGCTTCTGGGGCAATTCCGGTCAGAGTATTTAAACTTTCAGAATTCAGAAGAGGATTGTTCGGATAATTTGTAAATCTCCCCCGAACTCTTGTAAATCTTTATTCAAGGAATTAAATATCTTAACACTTCCCTGCATTTATATTTATGAAACGGTCTTGTTTGTTAAGACCGAATTACTGAAGTGTACCCTTGCTTCATACGAAACAGTCTCGTTCACGAATACAGTACTCGCAATAGTAATAATATTCATCGCCCTAGAGTGTCAACCACTCTTTGCCAAAAAGGATCATATCATTCGGGAATCGTTCTATATAATTCCCTGCACAAGAATACAGGTAGGGAAAATGCAGTTACGCACTTGGGAGAGCCAACATGCCTCCCCCCGGGTTTGAGACTCGCTGAATGACTTAACCATACCCACTAAAAACCCTTCTGATTTGCAACATACAAAAACATATCTCAAACCATATATCAAAACATTGAGGACAAAAAATGAGGGGGGACAAAAAATAAAGGGGAACAAAAATTGAGGGATAGGACAAAAATGAGGAAAATGAAAGATACCCTAGCCCTAATAGTGCTGGGATCGAAATGAACAAGAGGTAACCAAGGAAGGTCAGGAAAGAGAAAGGAAGGAGCCTCGCACAAGTAAGTGGAAGTAATGCAAGATCCAGATCGGGCCCCCGTGTTTGCCAAACACGTACTTACTAGATGTAAGCCCCCTGGGGGGAAGAAAATAAAAGATATTATGAAATTGAATCCACCAGTGCTTCTACAATGTAAAAGAATTTCTTGATTTTAATAAAAGTTAAATCTTGTACTTTATCACGTTATTACTGTAGTACTTTTTAAATAACTTATAACAATTTTAAATACTATTTTCTTGCATGACTATTGTGTCTTACGGTTCGTATTAATTTAGTTTTATGTGTACTCAACTTTGGCACGGTTGTGTACATTAATTCTGTAACCCCATCCTGACCCGGGTTTTGCTACGGTTTTCCTTCGGGTAGAGGCGGATTTCTTATACAGGTTCTTTAAGCTTTGTCTAGGGGCGTGTTTATTGTAACAATAAATCGTGAATTTAGTGTTATTTCAAATTCTTATGATTTTTAAACACTATACTCAGAATAATCTCTCATTCGATAATAATTTGTACATGTAAATTTTTTGCGTTAAATTACAAACATATTGACATTCTAGTAGTATTATAACTCGCAGCTAACTTTTTATCTTATCTAGCAATTTTTGCTGAAATTTTTGAATCCGCCTCTGCCTTAGGGTCCTTGATCGGTATTGATGGGATGGTCCCTTGATTGCTTCCGGAGAGTTAATTAGTTTATAGTTCTCCATATGGTCATACGCAGTCTGTACTGAATTTTTGACAATAAATTTATTTTTATATTAATTTTAGTGATTATAAAATTGCCTACAAAAGTCGTTTATATATGTTATTTCCTCTGAAGCACCTATTGCGAGCTAGCGCGTTTTAAGAGCGGTGTTGCAAACTCTATGCGCACAAGTGCGTTTACACGCATACGGACAGCGATTGCTTGAAACTGGTTGTTTGGTATCATTTTTCTTAAATATTTGTGTAGAATCTAAAACTAAACTAAATATTTGTCTTTCACTTGCATGGTAAAAAAATAATTTTTCACTATGAATTATACGGTTGGTGAATCATTCCGATCGTCAAGGAATGTTAGTGTTGAATCGGAGACGATGTGTCTGGGAGCATCTCTTATTTCTGGGTCAAGACTTTTCGGAACAAGGAAGTGGTGACAGAGTGAGGTAGTTATAGCCCGACCCTTCCGATGCTTTTGATTGTATACAAAGCGTGAATGCGATGTTGTAGTTGCGCTTCGAGACGCTGCTCATAACGCCTTCATGGCCACAGTCTTTTTTTTTCTTTCTTATCATCGCATTCGTCGTGTGATTATATTATTTTACGTTTCTATATTTCAAATTTTTAATTGAAAATTTTTTATTATTATTTCGAATTGGTAATTTTTAAGAGAGAGCGCTGTTCTCATCATCTGTGGGTGCATTTATCCTCTTTCCTGGAGGACGCACCGGCCTGCGGACCGGCGGACCAGTCCGAGACTGTCTACTACCATTGCGAAATTTAAGTTAATAAGATTACATTGAAAATAATAAATGTTAGATGTAATTCTATGACAAAACTAGTCAGCTGAATTTAAAAGAATAATATTTGAAGTTTTATTGAAAACATTCTTCCCTTAATTCTACATTATTTACACAATTAGTTTAATTGGTTCAGTTTTTGAATCTTTGTGATATGTATTCATATCATTAATAATCAGTCTCTCTATTTTGCTGTACATTGGTAAAACATGTTACTAGTGAAAACGTCTATCTTCCACTTGAATTTGCAAAATCTACAAACCCTACTAGAGGATATGGTGATTATAAGAATGATTTGTGTTTTGAAGTTTTATGAATTAATTACAAACAGTAGTCCATCTGTGAAAAAAATCAGCAGAACTCAGTGGTAAACCAGATAGTACGAATCATTATATGAGTACAGTTGTAAGATAAATATTTACCACAAGGTATCGAATTATATACATAAATTATATACATTTGATATTACGCTTCCATACAAAATTTTTAAAAAATTGATTCTATTTTAAGAATAAAATTTAAAAAAATAAAGATTAGATTCTAATATTTTTAGAACGTACACTTTTAGCCCTTAGATTTTGAAATTTTTAAAATATGAGGATAGTGAAAATGTAAATATGTATTGCATTTCTTAATAAATTCATCGATAACTTTTTTGATATGTATTTTATATTCTGATATATATGACTCAATGTTGTAAATTTGATAAGGAACTCAAGATAATGTGTTCGATAATGTGGTCTACAATGTAAATAAATGTTTGGAATTTTTGTTTTAAAAAAATACTTGCTCATTGTTTAATATCGTTGTTATTTATACGTCCTACTTGGTAAAATAGTTTCAATTCTGCATTCTATTTTTTGCTTGGATTTATAGTAGTTAGAATGTTTTCGAATTGTAATTTGTCAAATATTTCTATATCAAATTCACCCCTCCACCAAATTGCTGTCATTCTTGTGATAACTTCGTGAATCGAATCCGAGACCTTCACTACCCGTACGCTTTGCACAACTATTCACTATTTAGACCCACGTCTTATACCCATGGTGTAGAGGTTAGCACCCCTGCGATCAATGCTAGAATCCCGGGTTCGATTCTCGACTGGTACCAATTTTCATTTTGCCAAAGCTACTACGTATCTTCTCCATATGTAGGTGCATGAAAGGTATGTCATTCATATTTCATGTCTCCTAAATATCGTTAAACCCCCCCAGGGGGCTTACATCTAGTAAGTACGTGTTTGGCGAACACGGGGCCCCGAGCTGAGTCTGGCATTGCTTCCACTTACTTGTGCCATGCTCCTTCCTTTCTCTTTTCTGACCTCCCTTGGTCACCTCTTGTTCTTTTCGATCCCGACGC
>NNCF01128192.1:0-40296 GCA_002313205.1 Laupala kohalensis | reverse complement strand
TGAAAGATTTTTCTAGGCTAAGTAGCCGTGGTCTGTTTTGATTTTCACCAGACGTTTCGGTTACAACTGCGGTAACTATGTTTGGTGAAAAACAGAACGGCTACTTAGCCCAGAAGTTTTTTCATTTTACATAATTCCGAGCGTAAGGGCCTCTATTTATTCATCAACGTAACACACAGTTAGGAAGTTTCTATCTCTATCATAACAGTAGTATTGTAAGTTTCCTTGCAGATAACCTGTACATTACAATCAGTCATTCTGTTAGAATATGAAAAAAAAGGATAATAATAAAAGGAGTTGGATGGCTTGCGTAAGATTTGATCTTATAAGCTCCTAGATTTATCACAGTATTTCATGTTCAAAATATACATTGGAATATTTATTTTCATTTTCGTTTCATTTGCAGCTGAAGAAACGGGAAACGCCACAAAACTTGAAAATTCCTGTAATTCACCAGTTGCAGCCGCAGCATGTAGCGCCGTATGCGCTAGCAAACAAATTTCAGGCAAATGTGTTGGTGGAACTTGTACGTGCTCGCCTAATACTGAATAATTTTCTCGTTTTGGTACCAACTTTCATTTGTTTCTTTGTGGAATTTCTAAAGAATTCCACTCCTTATGTGTTAAGAAACTTGACATAAAGACCAAGTAATGTTGTCTGCTTTTTTTTCTTTTCCTCAACATTAAGATTAATATATATTGAATACGTAGAGTAAATATAGAATGTAATTTTAATCTTTGAATAAGTAAATGGAAAACGTAAGCTAAAACACTCATGCAAATTATGGTTTTGATTCGTAGCGTAACAAACGGGTGTTTGGAGGGGGTGGAGGGTCTCCTGAAACTGTAATTTTCGGGTTTGAATTCTTGATGTTATCTATATCGATGTTATCCCATGCCTGGGCAAAAGGAAAAGAAAACTGTATTAAAATCTTCAAACAGTCACGACAGGTCTAAACATTCCTCTTAGGTTTCGCAAGAGGTAGTGGTCCGTCATTTGGTTGTTTGGTAGCAGGAGATGATGTGACCAGAAACGGGATCCTGGTGATGTGATTTCCGGAACGGAAAGACTATTCATTGCAGTCAGTATATTGGAAAACTATTACCTAAATTTATTTCTGTAGTTAAGTTTTGAAAGAGGGGAAAAAGTGTTTCCTCCAAATTTTAAGTTTATAGAATTTCTTACTGTCGTTGTAATTTTAATGAATATTGCAGAAGATTAGAAAGAGTGAATGGTAATTATATCATATTCGGAAAGAATAAGGACACACATGAAAACATCTTCTGAAATTGTGTGCGTATTAGAAATAAGGAAAATCTCTTCTTACATCCTATTTATAATTCTGGTAACGAAATTTGAATGTAGAAAATTAATACAGAACGTTTACTGATTTAAATAATTTTGCACAATTAAAATTACGTGTTACGGGATACCAACAGAGTGACAGGAAAATCTTTTATTTTTCAGTTCATTCGGGAAGATAGTGTGTCTACTATACATGAATGCAAATCGCCTCATATCCATTTTAACACATTTTCTACTTAATACTGCACATTCTCTTATTTTTTTCATAATTTAACATTCATTTACTTGGTTAAAATTATTAGATATTCTAACATAAAGATTGAATAGATTGCTAACTGACACGTTGGGGCGTCAATTGTAACAAAATTAAAAAAGAATAGTGAGTAACACTTAAATGCAAGCACCATGTTCGTGCCAAGTGTTACATAATTAGTGAGAGGTAATATAATAACAATTCTCTTATCTATCTCACCCAGCCGCTTCCACTGGAAACCTTGATATTTTGTTCACTAAGCATTTAGAAACTAAGTGTCGGGGTTCGGCTATTTTTTGTCGTAAATGCACACAACTCCTTATTGACCCGTAGTTAACTTTTCATCGTATCTAGAAATTTATGCTAAACGTTTTGAATCCGCCTCTGCTTTCGAGCTCTTGATCGAAATTGATGGGATGGTCCCTTGCTTGCTTCTAGAGAGGAAAGTAGTTGATTGTCCTCCACGTGGTCATACGCAGTTTGTACTGTTATTTTGACAATTAATTTATTATTCTTTTTATTAAAGGAAACGAACTTCGGGTAAAATTAGTTAAATTATCTCTTACAAAAGCATTACTCTGCATTATTATACACTAACGCTGTTCAACAAATATTTCCCCTGCGCATTCCCATTCCAAAATATCCTTCAAAAATCACAATATCATAAGGCATAATATTTGTTTTACTTTCGCTTTAAGCAACAACAAGACTGGTAGATATATTAATCATGCCTGTTGTCTATTTAAAAATAGGACATTTTAAGTAGCACTTCACTTGCAAAAGCAATATGTCCTTGAAAATTTTGTTAAAGAACATTTATAAGCACAAAAACAGTCTCTGGTGTCATCACACTCACTTACTTAAGTACACTGGCACTTAACGTAATGAACGATGGACTGGAAGCAACCAGTCACGCAGTTTTCCTTAATGTTTTTATTTGAAGCTGGACAACCAGTAGTCAAAACGACGTGAGCGCGGCTAGTACCTGAAGGAGTAGTAACCAGGCCATTCACCGCTCCACACTCAGGTACCGTTCGCCCATTCACCTCTTCCGTAACCTGATGACCATCCACGAAGCGTAGAAGACACCATTTTCGTCATCAAACAGTTCAACATGACAACACGACTTAATAGAGTTAATAATAGTTCCTGGCTATTCACTTCTCGGGACAAATGTTAATGCGTCATACAAGATAACCTTCACCGAAGATCGGTCGACACGCAAGCCGATTGATTAATAGTTGCGGATAACTTTCTCGAACTCTAATTAAAGTAGTTCGTCTTACATCAGCTACCGTAAACTCATACATGATCTACTAATGATCTCCTAGTCACATCAAATAAACTCCAAGTGTCTTTTTTACCGAAATCTAAGTCAGAGTGCTGCCTTATATTGAACGATTAGTCATTAACGAAAAAGCTCACTGAATAAATTGATTTTGACTGTCCCTAAATCTCCTAATCTCTCTATTCTGTGTCTCTCAGTCTCTTTCTCCTGTGAATTTCCGTGAGTAAGTCTCTAAATCTCTCTAAGTCCCTACGACGTTGCATCCCGCTTAAGTAAGTACTTCCTCCCTTAGATGCCCTAAACTTTGTGAGAAGATTCCTCCTTCTATGACGTCATTTGTTTCTTCGACCGATAATTTTTCATTTTTTACTGCATGTTGAGTATTTTGGATTGATAATTTTTGTTTGACGTATTTCTTTTAACAGCCCATACCAAGGTTTGATGAATATAACATTTTCTTGACTCCGAACTATTTTCCTTTCGAGTCCTTCTGTGATACTTTGCAGTTTCGTAACCATCATCTCTCCACCAGGTAATATTTAATTTTGAAAAAAAGGCCTTATTCCTCGGCGTTTTGACTATGCCACTTTATTTGTCACCCGTCAATCACATTGAACTCAAACCTCTTTCGACTTCTAACCCCTAAACATATATTGAACGGTCGTTCCTTATGCCCCGGCTCTGTCTAAGATCAATCGTCTTCAAGGTATTTTCTCTGAGCACGCACTCTGTCGGTCACAACCCTGCTCCTTCTTTCTCCTGCGCGTCTAATGTCAGTCATCTTCATCGTCTGAAGTTGGGTTTCTCCGATCAATAAGCAACCTTCGTCCAACTGCGACTTTTGATTTTAAAAAACCAAACCCATGTCGTTTCGCGAATCGCCTGATTGAGCCCCTTTAGCAAAAAGGTTTGGAGACCAACTCACGATTCTTTTTCTTTTACAAAACACTTCTTTGCTTCCCTTCTTTTAACTTATTATCATCCATCAATTTCTCAATTTTAGATGCACTTGTCGGCCATTTATTCTCGCTTTTAATTCGGGTACTTGCTAGAATTCGGATACTTTTCGTAAATTTTTGGTTTCGACCGCTGGCCCGACCGAAGAGCCGACCGTATCTAGAGAGTTAGGATTTTCAAGTCTCCTTCCCAGCTGGCGCGGTCTCGAAAGGCTCTTGCCTGTCTCTCCCTAAATTCAATTATTCACAAGCGTTGTTTTTTATGTATTTAATCTAACTCGGATTTTCTCCACTATTCATTAAAATATGCCAATATTTAATTATTACTTACAATATTCCGTTCATGAAAATGGTATTTAAAATAATAGATTTGTTAAAACATGTATATTCAAACTCAATCCTTAAATAAAAATATGTTTAGTTGTACGTAGACATTATTTGTATGTGATTACAATAAGTCGTTTTGTATTTGATAAAGGAGGCTACTTGTCCTGTTCAGACGTCGTGATTAACTGTGCTGATTTGTATCGTAAACAAAAGTATTTAAATACGGTAATTAATAACGTATTTTGTTACGAACCAAACGTTCGTAATAAGTTATCTTCCAAATTTTGGAACATCGAATGCAACCATAACTTGGTGGACAACTTGTGTATACGGAAGTTCCGTTTCATAAGAATTTCTTTGAAAATTATAAGGGTTCTTTGGAACAAGATTTATGAACGTTCCCCTTATAAACACTCTCTGCTGCGCTTCAATGAAACAAACCTCAGCGCTGTATAAAGAGCAGTGTTTATCAATTCATCAGGTGTCATAACCAATATTTAGGTGACACGTCACTCTGCTGTTCATGCGACTTTGTCGTGGCAAAAGAATGAAAATACTGCTCAAATGGCAATGTAACATCAATCTTCGTCGAAATACTGGAACTTTCAACTTGCATTTACTATTAAAGTTTCAGTGCACCATCGACTTCAGCATATCCAGCCGTCACCTTCCACCACAGAAGCTACTGCCAGCAGATAAGGTCCGCAATTTATCAAGTTCCGCGGAAGACCACGATCCAGTGTAACCAGGGCTGGCAATAGGGACGAATTATTCAATTACTTATAACTTTTAAACCAATGACGCTATCTAACCAAACTTTATATTCATTAATAATATTTGTTTAGTTATTCTTTAGTTATTTCCATACATAACAATTTTATTTAATTTTTTGGTGAGGAGGGTAAGTTTTCATAAATTTGTGCTCCAGGTAGGATTTTTACATACATGCACAAGTTATGGTCACACTTCATGTTTGATTCATTCCATATATTCGAAATTCAGTATAGACTATATTTTAGGGGATTGATCGAAGGGAATATATAATTACAATGTTTATCAAAGGATTCATATATTTGTAATGCAGCGTATGTAGTATTTAGACATACCCAGTGCATATATATTAGATATGCTATTCGATTTTAGTATATGCTTGTCATTTTTCATTAATTTTAGCGGCATAGACTACTTTTCGAAGAATAGTCTTATATTTCCGAAAATAATTATGGAATTCGAGTGGTTGGTTATAGTTTGAAAGATAATATAAATGGCGTTTGTTTTTTGAAGAAATCCTTATCCCTCGGGTGATCGATCTATTGTATTTCTTTGTGTAAATTAACATGCGTTTTATGGAAAAGCTAGAGTTGTAATGTTTTATGAAAATTGAGATAAATACATTGAATTTGTCGTCGTCGTTTTGGCAATTGTAAACATCTTTCCATGTTTCTTCACTCAAATAATTTATAAATATGGATGTTTTAATATCAATAAACTGTCTTGTAAATTTGTAAAGGATTTTAAGAGGTTTTAGTATATTATTAATTGTCAATACTTGAGCAAGGTCATCACTGTATCCGGCGATAAACATTTCAGAGAGATAAAAGATTCCATTGTTGCTATAATTTGATCTAGCAATGTTTGAGATGAGCCGGAGAGGCGAGTGGGGTCGTTTATCGTAGTAATAAGTTTGAAGGAGTCGATAAGATTCTTGAATCGATTAACTGGTGAATGGGCAGAGTCGGATGTACTCAGAAAATCGATGTTGAAATCACCACATTTAACGATAGATTTAGTAGATTAATGTGTGATATGCTTTAGAATAATTTCGAAGTTCCTAAAAAATATGTCATGATCTGATTGAGGAGGTCTATAAATACACAAAACAACAATATCGGTGTTGGTCAGATTAACTGCAGAAAATTCGAACACAATATCTACGCAGAAGTTCTCGTAGCCTGTCAGTAGATAAGATAAAATATCATTACGAACGTAGATACACGTACCTCCGTGTGGATTTTTGCCTTTAAAATTTTAAAAATATTTGCCTTTAAAATGTCAACATACATTTGCTAACATTTTTATTTAAGGAATAAGTTTGAATATACATTTTTTAACAAAACAATTATTTTAAATACCATTTCATCAACTGAATATTGTATGGAATAATTAATTATTAGCATACTTTAATAAGTAATGGAGAAAACCCGATTTAGATTAAACACCAAATAAAACGCTTGTGAATAATTAAGTTTAGGGAGGCACAGGCATGAGCGGTTCGTGGCCGCGCTAGCAGTGAAGGGGACGTGAATAACCTAACTCTCTAGAAAAGGTGGCTCTTCGTTTGAGCCCGCGGAAGTGACCCACAATTTACGACAGGCAGCTGTGCGCGTATTTTCGTAAAAGAGAAAGAATTTTGGGTGAGTCATCTGACAGGTATCCGAAGGAAAATCGAAAATAAATAGCGGACAAATGCATATAAAATTGAGAAAACCATGCACGATGACAAGTTAAGAGGACAAGAAGCAAAGAAGTGTTTTGTAAAAGAAAATGAACCTTGTTATATATAAGCTGACTATATTAAAATTCGGTGAGAAAGAGACTTAGAGTTTTATTTGATGTGACTAGGAGATCACTAGTTGATCGTTTATGAGTTTAGTGGAAGCCGAAGTAATACACACTACTTTAATTAGAGTTCGAACAAGTTATCCGAAACTTTATCCGATTTTCAACTTTGCCGCCTCGTAAACAGTGCAATTTGAAAAAAATTCGAAGAAAAACTGTTCCTTTTTAGCTTTTTGTTTTCAACTCGAAATTTTCGCGCATCTAGATAAAAGTATACATATACAAAAATAATGTCCCCAGATTCAATTTCTCACTAATTAAATCGTGACAATATTTTTGCCCGACGAACAGATATCGCGCAAGAGCGTGGTGAATTTTGAATAATTTTTGGGACCTCAAAAGCAAGTTTTTCTTATGTTGTTTTCTTTCAGCTCAAAAATTTTCAAACTTTTAGAAAACATTGTCTTGCGCAATAATAAACTACATTAAATTTACTCAATATCACTACACATTAATTCAACATCGTCGAAGAAGTTTGAACCGGATGATTCGGTCTTCTTATCATCTTAATACGACTGATAATGCTCGGCAATATAAGGTCCAAGATTCTTATCACAGATATCATAAATATTCATATTTAGTAGTTATAAGTTTTATTATGTACTCTGTGATGAAAATGCCTCGTGTAAATACGGACAATGTTGATTGTTGATCATCCCGATCGTTCACGTCACCGTCTTCATTAGCATAATATTAGTCGGTGTTGTCATATGTTCCTTCATATTTTAAACACTGTGAAGAAAAGGACACCAGAAAGAAAATTACCATAAAGAATAAAATGTTAACACCTTCACAACATAAAACTAAATTAAATGGAATGATTTTCGTTTCTGATGCACGCTGCTAATAAGTCTGTCGTTCTTAGAGTATTTTTTGCTTCTGATATACACCATAGAGAGAATGGGGCATCTGGCTCACGATTAGAAGCATGCTGCCAACCGCTGTCCTCACATTGTCATTTTTATCAAACAATTAATAGTTATAATTGACTCTCCTCTTGTATGTTGATACATTAAAGGACGTTTTCTTATATATGTAAATACATATAACAAGTTTATATGCATTTTCATATAACAGGGCAATTAAAATTTTTTCTTAGTCTTTTTCCTTTACTTTCAATCAAAATTTAAATGCAAATATTGTTTATGTCAATAGTAATGCAGCACCTAAAACAATTGTTTCCACAGTTATAGTTCCCAGAAATTTAATGATAGTTCCTCAATGTTTAATACGTAACTATTCAAACAGTTAATATCACAGAAGAACCTACATGTCAAAAAAAAATTTTTTAATTGTATTTATCTCTACGTAGTTAATTTTGATACCTTTTATAACTCCATAGTCTCTACCGGCCAACAAAGGAACAAAAATATAATTGCAACAACAGCACAAACTTACACATTTCGCAAACGAAATCTGATACTCCGTATAAGAAACTGTCACATAAATTTTTTCACCAAATCGTATATAAACTACCACCAAGTAAGGCGATTTCTCTGATGGAGATAAAAGAAAATTAGCCATTTACTACTGAATTTATTTAACTGGACGCCCGAACTGGTTAATAACTAAACGTGGAGCGGAATAGCATAAATATTTTTTCCACTTCTCATAAACTTTTATTGTGCCTCTAACGTTTGAATTAATACTCCTTCATGGTCAACTTCAGTTTTCTCTGAAAGATTAGTTTATAACTAAATATATCTCGTGTTTTCAAAATATGTTATAGCTTCACTTCATTATCATGGTTTTAACTTTTGTAACGCGTGAAAATGTTTATACCTTCAATAATTTTGCTAATAATATGAGGAACATATCAAAAAAAGATATGTGTAAGCATCATGTCATTTCTAATTTTTTATAATTTATAATGTGTAATGATTCATGGTTGTAAGTTACAAAAAATAAATATTTAATTTATTATCAAAAAAGTAGTACAAACTGCGTATGACCACTTGGAGGACAATCAACTAATTTCATTCTTCTTACTTATAATGATCTTAGATATCGTGGGATGATGTGATAATATAGTAGTTTATTTTAATGGAAGTAGGTTATATCATCTCGTTCAATAACATACAAAAATACCAAAATTAGGCGTTGTGGACGTAAAAATTAGTCTCTATAATTGTTAGAAATCATAAGACACAACAAATAAATTTATTTTCTTTCTTTGCATTCACTGGATTCAGTCGCATTCTATTGTTAACAAAAGAAAAGGCCGATTGAATGAAACAAACGAAAAAAATAAAATATTCCGTTGGAAACTTCATAAAACCATTTGTCAGTACAGGGAGTTATATCAGTATCCTTTCCCACCTCGGACAGTTGCTGCAGGTGCTGCAGGTGCTCTTCATGTGACTCAGTGCAACTGTCGATGAACCTGTTCGGCTTCGAGATGTCCTAGAGCGACAGTACACTCCCGTTAGGTGCATGTGGCCGTTCTCCTTCGGGGTCTCGCTCTTTGACGCAAGGAGGCGCGGACGATGCTTCTTTCTGGGAGCGTCGCAAACAACTCGCGCGCTTTCGCGAGGCGCTGCCCTGCGAGGCGGCGGGGGCGCTCGAAGACCGGTGACTGAGTGGTCTCGATGACGTAATGCACGGGGAAGTCCAGCAGCGAGGTAGAGGCGCCCCAGAGGAGAAAGAACCCAGCGTGCTCTCCAAACAAGTCGGTGTAGCGCTCCCGAGCGTCTCCGACGGCTCACTGTACGCCGGCTCCGGCGGGATGCAATGGACCTGTGTCGGGGCGAGGTCGCTCGCAGCATGGAGTCTCGTAGTGAAATCCCGGATGCAATGATGACGTGGGGCGATGAAAATGCCGTGGTGCGTGAGGGAGTCGGCTACGAGAATCGCTGTCCGGACGTCGGCTACAATAACGCTCCAAGGAAATTCGCCGCGCAATCCGAGACTCAGCATGAAACGCTGCTGACCGTATGTCGCTATGGACGTTGAGTTCGTGACCAACAGAACCAGATCTTGTCGGTGAACGGTCCTCGTAATGAACTTTCTGGGTAGGATAGACACGACGGAGCCAGAGTCAACTAGGAAGCTCGTGCACGTGGAGGCTGTTTTTTCTTTATATGCGTGCCGGAGGAGACCACCTTGTGTAGATCCGGCATCACTGGTTTTCCGGGTACACGGCGGGAGTTGCAATCGTTCCGTATGTGCAGGACTTATGATAGCGTCGCGCCTTCGCTCTAAACGGGGCGTGGAACCAACACAAGGATGGCGTCTTCGGGGTGAGACTGCTTTTTCGTTACTCCGCGGAGACAGTTCGCTCGCGCGGAGCGGGACTCGCGCCTCGGTTCGGCGAATCAGGAGTCATTCCGACGAGCATGGTGAGCTGCGTGATGGCTTGCTGCACCGCCGCGAGCTCCTGCGTGATTATTTCGTGCGACTGCTCAGATAATTCCCAGCTCGTAGGTCATGGTGCCGGGCGAGGAAAGACATGCGACAAGGCCATGAACTCGGGCCACAGTCGCATATTTGGTCTGCCGCGTCTGCCAGTTTCTCCAGGGTGGCCGCCTTGAATTTTTTCGGAAGGCGTGGGGCAGACGGGCGCAGCAGGTCAAGTCATTTAAGGCGTACCACGTCATACCGGGTGTAGGCTACCGCCAGCGAGCGCATCCGGTGCAGAAGCTGCGACGATATCTTGTCGCCATGCCCCAGTTCCGAAAGAAGCCTGTGAAGTTTGGTGTCGGCGGAGTTTGTCATGGGTTGAAGCATAAAGCTCTTCAACGCAGCGAACCGTTCGGTTGTTGGGGGCGAGCGTCGGACGTCGGCAACCTCCGCGACCGTGTCAAGGACGAGAGACGCTACCCCCTAGTTGTACCACCTGCTGTCTGCCATAAAAAGGTGCACCTCAAATACAGACTTCTCCTGCAGGAACCACAGGTCCAGATCATTCGGCAATTTGCAGGTGGAGACAACTTGCACCGTTGGGAGCGTTGGCGCGTGTTCGGCCTCTGTGGTGTCTTCTAGGTCTTTGGTCTGTGAATCATTGCGGAGTTGATCGAGGTTGTGTCCTGTGCATGCCTTGATGAAATGTTTGCTACGTGTCACGTCTTAACAGGCGATCAAGAAAGCAGCGGTGTTGTTCGACGTTTGGACTCAAACGCGGAAAGCGGTCTGCGCGCGGGACGCGCTCGCTGTCGGGGCGAACTTAACTTGCGTCGGGGTCACCACTTTGTGGGAGTCGGGTTACAATAAACTCAAATCCTCACACATTAGAATGAATCTATTTTATTTTGCGGTTTCGCTCAGCGAATTACAACAGCGCGTGCGAACGTCTAGACTGCCAGGTGAGGACTGCGCGAGGGTTAGGAGCAGGCTGGTGAGACCTCCCTCGTTCCTCGATGCTGTGCTCTTCGCCGTCCCCTCCACGCCGAAGGGAACGTCCGGTGCGTCGGCATTCCGAGTCACGAGGGTGCGAGTGTGACGATGCCGCCTCATATATATAAACTACTATTAAACAATCAATTTTTTAATGTTTGACTGCCTTCTCGTTGAATCGTTACCTTTTTTAAAAATTAGATACACACATAAAAGCTAGTTCAGTGTATTAAAAACGTAATTACGTGTAAAATAATACTTACAATTAGAAGTTAATAAAGTTTAAAATTCAAGAAAAATCTGTGATGTCCGATTTACATGCTCAATTAAACACGTCACGGTTAGACTTCTCCAAATCTGAAGCTACTTACTACGGATTCTAAAAATTGAGTAAATACATTAAAATTTATTTTCTCAAAAAGTGATTACGCACACATGTTATTCAATTAATTATTTTAATCAAATCTACGCTACATTTTCTATGAATTACGAAGAACTGTATTTGAACTTATTGGCTATTAACCTTCTTGAGTTACATTGTATATAAATCAACTAATTTTCTTCAAAAATTTCTTATAGATTTTTTATTGATCACTGCATTCGAACTCCAACATTCAGCATTGTGAAGGTCAAAAGTGTCACCAGGCGACTGTTTTTAATGTCCTGAATGTTTCATAACAGAATAATAAACGATTCCCCATAAACTAGTTTAAATAAATATGAACTTAGTTGGGCAAATATTGAACAAAATATATTGATGATTCTAATGGGTAAAGTCTTTAAAGAATCATTTTTTCTAAATTTCTAAATACTTTTTAAAGGTATTGAAAAAAAAACTTCCTTACTTGCCACAAATTTATTATTGATAAAATCTATAAACGATTTACTTTGTGTTTCGTGACAGTTAAAAAATATATTTAAAAGACAGTAGAAAAACTAGAGAACTTGAGTGAAACTAGAAATTTTTTTCTAAATACATTGTTTCAATTTAAATTGTTTATTTCCAGTTTTTAATGCTCTAGGTCTGAAACAGATGGGTAACGATACAGATATAACTACCCTTAGTGACAAATGGTTTTATGAGGTTCCCAACGGTATATTTTATTTTCTTCTCTTTGTTCATTCAATCGGCCTTTTTATTTGTTAACAATAAAATGCAACTAAATACAGTGAATACTTAGAAAGAAAGGAATGTATTTGTTGTGTGTCTTATGATTTCCTAACAATTATAGACACTAATGTTTCCATTCAAAGCGCATTAGTTTGCTATTTTTTTATATTATTGAACGAGACGACATAACCAACTTCCATAAAAAAAACTTTACGTTTTTACATTAAATTTCTTTCTACAATAAGACAAATTTCAATTAATCTAGGAACTACAAGATAAGGAATATTTCCTCTTTCAAACATTAGGAAAAATTATCGTCATCTATGAAAAATTTCCAAAGACTGAATAAAAAAAATTTATAAATTGCCATGTCCTCAATTTCTTTCTCGAATCGGTCAATAAATTTTCGCTCTGCGCTTTAAATAATGATTTTCCGTTCCACATTTAGTTTGTAATCAGTTCGTGCGCCGAACCAAATAAATTCTGTAAAAAATAGTTAATTTACTACAATCTCCATCAGCAGAATTCACCTTAATTGGACTTAGTTTAAATACGAGTCGGTGAAATATTTTATGTGACAGTTTCTTTTAAGGAATATCTGACTTCGTATCCATAATGTGTACGTTTGTGCTGTTGTTGACAATTATGTTGGTGGTTTCTTTTGTGGCCGGTGGAGATGCTGGTGTTATGAAAGGTATCAAAAGTAACTTCGTAGAATTAAAAATTGTGTCAAAAAAACAGATTTTTAAAGCAGTTCTTCGGTGATTATAAAAGAATTAGAATAGTTACGTATTAAATATTGCGGAATTATCATTAAATTTCAGGGAACTATAACTGTGGAAACAATTGTAATTATTGTTAATAGTGAAGGAAAATATAAAAGAAATATTTTAATTGCCTTGTTATATGAAAAAACATATAAACTTAAGTGCACGTATAAATTACATGTTGAATTATTTCAAATAGGTTTTAGTGAAATAAAAGTCACGGTGCGGTATTTTTGACAAGCAGTTTCGTCCCATGTACTCTCATGTTTTGACAGGTTGACTTGGCCCAACAATTTTCGTCTGACGAAATAAACACAACAACAGACGCAATTTGAAGTAAATTTAATGTAGTTTTTTATTATGCTAGACAATGTTCTCTAAAAGTGAGTAATTTTCGTGTTGTAACCAAATAACAAATGAAAAAATTTGTTCTTCAAGTCCCAAATTTTGGTCAAAATCCACAACACTAGCGCGATTTCTGTTCGTCGGATAAATTTCATGTCGTCACGATTTCATTTGTAGGAAATTAAATGTGGAGACATTATTTTTGTATATGTACACTTTTACCTAGAAGCGCAAACATTTCAAGTTGTAAACAAAAAACTAAAAAGGAACGGTTTTCCTTCCAAGTTGTTTCAAAATGCACTGTGTTTAGGACGCGGCGAAGTTTACAATATTTAAAAGTTCAGCACCTTTGAAAACATAAGGAACGATTCAGAAAAAATCTTCTATATTTATCCCTCGCCAAACTGCCATATGCCTGGATTAACAACCAAGTCATTGCAAGGACCTTTTATACACGTTACACATTTTATGTACTTTTACGCTAGTTGGGTCTCTTTTCCGTCTGTTGCCCCAGGGATGCAGACTCAATTCACACTCTGTGTCTGTCCTTTGTCATTTGACTCGTCAAGTTTGTATGTTTCAGTCTCATCTATTTGTAACTGCTATATTGTCAATTACTTGATTTTACTTGTACGTCTTATGATCTGTCATTCTCCTTCTACATGGCTTGTATCATCTATCCTATTTTATTCGCATATTGTCGAAATCTTTCATAATCTTCTTTTGTTCTTATCAATTTTACCGTAGTATCAATATTGAAAATACCCCTTCCTTTTCAAGTAACTGAGATATGAAGATCTTTAAGATCCATAATGTTTGCGATCCCTAACTTGCACTGGACTCTCTTCTCGTCTCCCACACGCATTTGTTGCATCATTTAGACCAGTGGCCGAACTCTGTGGGGCCTTTAGGGACCTGAACTCTTTAAGTAGAAAATTGAAGTTTATAAATGACATACTTTAGAAAAATGTTACCAGATTGGTCTGAGCTATAATTGTTATTAATAATATTATTGTTTTCATTGATAAAAATACCAGATTCATATCTTTAATTTCTTATTGGTATTAAAATTACAAGATTGTTAATTGTTAATGATATATTTGATGAATTTTTTAATGGTAATTTTTATATAATTATCAAACAAAAATTCTCTCCATTTTGCCTCCTCTTTATTACGGTTTAGATCCGCACGTGATCTTGACGTCTTAATTTTTGTATGCAAAGCCTATTGACATTCGTCGGAAAAATACTGCCCTTACGTTGATGCCGGCTTGTTACTGCAGCAAGTGTACAAATGGTGAAGGAAGTCATACAGATATTGGACTTTTCACGATGCCGATAAGCAAGTCTAGAGTTTGCCTCTAATGACGAAGACGATTGTTAACATCATCTGTATACCTCAGGTTTAATTTTCGAAGCCAATGATTTTCACAACTAACATCCCAATGAGTTGTTTTGTGAAGTAGACTGAAGCCAGTTCCTTCACCACATAATTTGTGAACTGGCGTCGTGCAGACAGTTCAAAGTCAATTGGAGAATCTAACTAATGGCTTCCGTTATTTGGAAACCAACTGTTGGCTTGCATATCAGTGCCGTGAAATCGCGGGACCATCGAGAGGATTTATAAAATTCGAGAAACATTTCGAATATGAAGCCTATTTTTCACCCCACCAATTCGGAGGTCTATATAACAAATAGTAAATTAATCTGCGAGAATATTTCAATGCCCACATGTACTACATCTATCATTCTTAAGAGATTGTAAGGTAGACATTGCGATACTTAATGAACAAATGAATAAGAGAATATTTACATAATGGAGGTAATACAGAGAATCACAGAGAAGATTTTCAGTTTGCGTAATATAACAATTAATCTACAATTAGACTATTTACAAAAATTTGGTACCATCAATAAATGGTACGATCAATATAATGGTCTCAAAATTATAAATAAAACATAGTAACGATCCCAGACAGTATTAAGTACAGAGATGTGCAGAAAATTGCATTTCCTGGAACACCACACGTCCTGCGCAAGTACTTGGAAAACACAAAAGTGAAATACCTTAATCCGAAGTAGTTGCTTGCAACCTGGACTGACTAACAAATGATGCCGACGGTAACATCAGCAGTCGTGAAGAAATTACGAAATAATAATAATATTAATAATAAGATATCTGCAACTGGGATGGTGCCTAAGGCCCTGAAGATAGGTTTGGACAATTTTGACGTGGAGTTCTTGGTACCTAAAACACAGAAGTCTGTTTAGTTGAACACGTGTTACGTGGCAGATAGCCTGCACATTAAAATTAGCCATTCTGTTAGAACATGAAAAGAAAAGGATAATAGTAAAAAGATTTGGATGTCTTCCGTAAGAATTGATTTGTCCAGCTCCTATTAGGACAGTCGACATTTTACGTGAAGTGCTGTAGAACTATTTTTTCAGTCAACGCAGTAGGAGGTCTATTCGGTCAGATGAAAATGACCTACATGCCAGAAATAGAATATTGGTCACCTACTCTGTAATTCTGTACGGTAAGCATTGGGTCACTCTATGTAGGAGTCAATCCATACGAAACGGTCCAGAGGTGGTCCCTCGACGATTATTTTACTTCGTATTTTCCGTGTCCCTTTCCTTATTATTGATTTTTGAAAATTGATCTCAAATCGTTTACGTGTGGTGGACATTTTTGTCCACCCGCGCAGAAGAAATGTTAAATTTAATAAAATGGTCGAGCGACCAATTTATTATTATTATTATTATTTTCTTTTTATTGGGGTGGGGGGATCGTTTTGTTTGAACTGACTCACAAGTATTTACAAGATCAAACACTACAAAACATTGTTTCAATCCCCGACCAGTATCCCATTTCTATTTTCCGATTTATCACAGCATTTCATGTTTATAATATACATTGGATTATTTATTTTCATTTTCCTTTCATTCGCAGGTGAAGCAAATGCACGATCTTATGGAATTAAAGATCTCTGTACTAAATTCTCTGGCATCACACCGTGTGAAGTCATGTGCACTCTCAAACAAAAAGAAGGCGATTGTATTTGGGGTTTTTGTACGTGCTTATTGTGAATAACTGTTTCGTTTTGGAACTAATTTTCATTTGTTTCTTTGTGGAATTTCTATAGAATTCCACTCGTTATGTGTTAAGAAATTTGAAATAAAGACCAAGTAATGTTGTCTGCTTTTTATTCTTTTCCTCAACATTATGGTTAATACATATTGAATACGTAAACTAAATATAGAATGTAATGGCTAAAATTGAAGAAGTAAATGAAAAACGTAAGCTAAAACACTCATGCAGACGATGGTTTTGATTCGTAGCGTAACAAACGAGTATTTGAAGGAGGTGGAGGATCTCATTAGAAATTTTTGCTAAACTTTTTGAATCCGCCTCTGCCTTCGAGCTCTTGATCGGAATTGATGGGATGGTCCCTTGCTTGCTTCTAGAGAGTAAATTAGTTGATTGTCCTCCACGTGGTCATACGCAGTTTGTACTGTTATTTTGACAATTAATTTATTATTCTTTTTATTAAAGGAAACGAACCTCGGGTAAAATTAGTTAAATTATCTCTTACGAAAGCATTACTCTGCATTATTACACACTAACGCTGTTCAACAAATATTCCCCTGCGCATTCCCATTCCAAAATATCCTTCAAAAATCACAATATCATAAGGCATAATATTTGCTTTACTTTCGCTTTAAGCAACAACAAGACTGGTAGATATATTAGTCATGCCTGTTGTCTATTTAAAAATAGGACATTTTAAGTAGCCCTTCATTTGCAAAAGCAATATGTCCTTGAAAATTTAGTTAATGAACATTTATAAGCACAAAAACAGTCTCTGACGTCATCACACTCACTTACTTAAGTACACTGACACTTAACGTAATGAACGATGGACTGGACGCAACCAATCACGCAGTTTTCCTTAATGTTTTTATTTGAAGCTGGACAACCAGTAGTCAAAACGACGTGAGCGCGGCTAGTACCTGAAGGAGTAGTAACCAGGCCATTCACGCTCCGCACTCAGGTACCGTTCGCCCATTCACCTCTCCTGGAACCTGATGACCATCCACGTAGCGTAGAAGACACCATTCTCGTCATCAAACAGTTCAACATGACAACACGACTTAGTAGAGTTAATAATAGTTCCTGGCTATTCACTTCTCGAGACAAATGTTAATGCGTCATACAAGATAACCTTCACCGAAGATCGGTCGACACTCAAGCCGATTGATTAATAGTTGCGGATAACTTTCTCAAACTCTAATTAAAGTTGTTCGTCTTACATCGGCTGCCGTAAACTCATAAATGATCTACTAATGATCTCCTAGTCAAATCAAATAAACTCCAAGTGTCTTTTTTACCGAAATCTAAGTCAGAGTGCTGCCTGTATTGAACGATTAGTCATTAACGAAAATGCTCAATGAATAAATTGATTTTGACTGTCCCTGAATCTCCTAATCTCTCTATTTNGATTTTGACTGTCCTTAAATCTCCTAATCTCTCTATTCTGCGTCTCTCAGTCTCTTTCTCCTGTGAATTTCCGTGAGTAAGTCTCTAAATCTCTCTAAGTCCCTACGACGTTGCATCCCGCTTAAGTAAGTACTTCCTCCCTTAGATGCCCTAAACTTTGTGAGAAGATTCCTCCTTCTCTGACGTCATTTGTTTCTACGACCGATAATTTTTCATTTTTTACTGCATGTTGAGTATTTTGGATTGATAATTTTTGTTTGACGTATTTCTTTTAACAGCCCATACCAAGGTTTGATGAATATAACATTTTCTTGACTCCGAACTATTTTCCTTTCGAGTCCTTCTGTGATACTTTGCAGTCTCGTGACCATCATCTCTCCACCAGGTAATATTTAATTTTGACAAAAAGGCCTTATTCCTCGGCGTTTTGACAATGCCACTTGATTTGTCACCCGTCAATCACATTGAACTCAAACCTCTTTCGACTTCAAACCCCTAAACATATATTGAACGGTCGTTCCTCATGCCCCGGCTCTGTCTAAGATCAATCGTCTTCAAGGTATTTCCTCTAAGCACGCACTCTGTCGGTCACAACCCTGCTCCTTCTTTCTCCTGCGCGTCTAATGTCAGTCATCTTCATCGTCTGAAGTTGGGTTACTCCGAACAATAAGCAACCTTCGTACAACTGCGACTTTTGATTTTAAAAAACCAAACCCATGTCGTTTCGCGAATCGCCTGATTGAGCCCCTTTAGCAAAGAGGTTTGGAGACCAACTCACGATTCTTTTTCTTTTACAAAACACTTCTTTGCTTCCCTTCTTTTAACTTATTATCATCCATCAATTTCTCAATTTTAGATGCACTTGTCGGCCATTTATTCTCGCTTTTAATTCGGGTACTTGCTAGAATTCGGATACTTTTCGTAAATTTTTGGTTTCGACCGCTGGCCCGACCGAAGAGCCGACCGTATCTAGAGAGTTAGGGTATTCAAGTCTCCTTCCCAGCTGGCGCGGTCTCGAAAGGCTCTTGCCTGTGTCTCCCTAAATTCAATTATTCACAAGCGTTGTTTTTTATGTATTTAATCTAACTCGGATTTTCTCCACTATTCATTAAAATATGCCAATATTTAATTATTCCTTACAATATTCCGTTCATGAAAATGGTATTTAAAATAATAGATTTGTTAAAACATGTATATTCAAACTCAATCCTTAAATAAAAATATGTTTAGTTGTACGTAGACATTATTTGTATGTGATTACAATAAGTCGTTTTGTATTTGATAAAGGAGGCTACTTGTCCTGTTCAGACGTCGTGATTAACTGTGCTGATTTGTATCGTAAACAAAAGTATTTAAATACGGTAATTAATAACGTATTTTGTTACGAACAAAACGTTCGTACTAATTTATCTTCCCAATTTTGTAACATCGTATGCAACCATAACTTTGTGGACAACATGTGTATACGGAAGTTCCGTTTCATAAGCATTTCTTTGAAAATTATGAGGGTTCTTTGGAACAAGATTTATGAACGTTCCCCTTATAATCACTCTCTGCTGCGCATCAATGAAACAAACCTCAGCGCTGTATAAAGAGCAGTGTTTATCAATTCATCAGGTGTCATAACCAATATTTAGGTGACACACACTCTGCTGTTCATGCGACTTTGTCGTGGCAAAAGAATGAAAATACTGCTCAAATGGCAATGTAACATCAATCTTCGTCGAAGTACTGGAACTTTCAACTTGCATTTATTCTTAAAGTTTCAGTGCACCATCGACTTCAGCATTTCCAGCCGTCACCTTCCACCACTGCAGCTACTGCCAGTTGACGGGTCCGCAATTTATCAAGTTCCGCAGTAGACCATGATCTAGTGTAACCATGAGTGGCAATAGGGACGAATTATTCAATTTCTTATAACTTTTAAACCAATGACGCTATCAAACCAAACTATATATTTATTAAGCTAATTACTATTATTATCGATCTTAATGTGTATTTCGTTCAGATTCGGCCNATATATATATATATATATATATATATATATATATATATATATATATAAATTGAGACTGTGGATTGAATTGATTGATAATTCAATCTCACGTTTTCAAAATATTTAATATAAAAGCATGGGTCAACATGGGAGCTAGCAGAAAAGTACCTGGGTGGTCTGAAGTGTAGTGGCGATGCGACATCACAGGCTCTGTAGAAAGTTAAGGAGTACAAAGAAGTTATAAAATCCATTATTTGAAAAAAAAATCAAGAGAAGCAGCGACCAGAACACATCTTCGGAGGCAGACAAGTTTGAACTTGAAATTTTACATAAACGAGCGTCGAAATTCAGTACAAAAGAGAGCACCGGAAAAAGAGCGCATGTCAGGGAATATTATTTCCCAAAGCAACGTGGGGTGTACGTTTGCGACAAACGGCCAAAAGGCTCACGGCACATGTCTCTTGGGACATGTCGCACAAAGCAAAGAAAAGATATTGAAATGTGAAATTTTGGGGCTATGGGTTTAGCAAAAACACACGATGGCGAAATTCAAAAGGAAGTAATAAAAATTTGGGTTTAAAAGGAGGGCCGACGCTCAGAACAAGTGGTAGCAAAAATGGGATGATGTCTAACGAAGAGGGAACCGCGCCTCCTAGCCATAAAACCATAAAAGAGGGGATCTTAAAAGCATGCCGCTCAGAGCATATGTGCAGAGTACAAATAACAAAATGCCAACAGACCTTCGTCTAGATGTAAAAGTGTTGGAAGTAGAGAGAGTGGGAACAACGAATGGAAAACCACGGGGCGAAGAGCTAAATCGTGTGATTGGCATCATGAGAATGCAACTTACATCTTATCGGAAACTTCCAATTAAAATTAAGAGGGGGATAAGAACCAAGGGCTTGTAGTAGAAGGAAGGAATGATAAGAAGGGGAACGTCACGTGACGCGAAATTGTCTATACAAAATAGGACACAGAAGCACTAAGAAGAGATGGGGAAAAACTTTCCCACAGTTTATTTGTGAGGTCAGACGGAGAAATCTTGCGATAGTTTGTTTGTTGAGTCAGACAGTGAAAAATTTGCGAGAGTTTATTGTTGTTGAGTGAGACGAAAGAAAAATTTGAGAGAGTTTTATTTGTTTATTGTGACGGTGCGGAAATTTGGAGAGTATTATTTTTTTCTGATGAGACTGAATAACTTTTTGATAAACTAACTGAGAATTTTTGGTGTCAAGAAGCGTTAAGGATCGCACACAGAAATTTGTGATGAACGCAAGTTCGTAGCGGGAGCAGTGCGGTGATCACGTGTGATTGAAAAGGACAAATGGAACTCGGGCAGTGAAAAAAGTTCGAACAATCGAGAGAGGGACTTGAATAGGTCCGATAATTAGCGTTTTAGGAGTTAATAAACCGTCAAAGGTCACTTCAGCTAATTAGTAAGCCAGCGAAGGCATCGTCACTGCATAGACAATAGAAAATAAGTTTCACTGTGATCCGTCAGAGGACATGCGAAGCGCATTAATACAGTGAACAAATAATAATAGTAAATGTTGCAAAAGACGAAATAACAAATTAATACGGAGTGAGTCGGGAAGCTCTGAAACGTGACAGACAAAGAAAGTTAATGGAAGGGGGAAAATCGCTTAGGCAGAAGAGAGAGAACGAACATTAGCGAGGCACGAGGAACGAGGGTCCACACCAGGAACACAAAATTAACCATGTCTTCATCCAGTCCGACATCACGAGACATCTTGGGTAGTGTGTAATAGTGTAGAGGGGATTTGTTAATGTTTTTTATTTGAGCCTTGTAAAACACAAATGGTTAAATAAATGTCAGCAGGCCGAGTGCAACAATTAAAGTGTTTAATTGTGAGGAAAGGGTAATGAACAGAGGAGCCCACAATCAAGAAAATCTAGGTGAGTACCATGTAAAAAGACTATCAATCAGACGTTCCAAGAGCGCAGTAGGCGAAGTAATGTGTAGTATTGTGACTATTTACCAGTGTATTGTGTATTAAAAAAGTTAGAATCATTATGAAGAAAAAAGTGTTTTGTTTGTTGCTTGAACACCAGATTGCAGTGTTTTTATTGTAAAAGGCTCCAATAGGAGTGAGTATTCGGTTCCCTCCCCTTGGTATTTAGATAGAACTATACATTTATGGTAAATATTTTTTTTTATTTAAATTATTTATTTTTAAACAAAAATTGTTTATTATTATTATTTGTTAACAACAATCAGTAANTTATATATATATATATATATATATATATATATATATATATATATATAATGTGATTTTTTGTTCAGTTATTCTTCAGTTATTTCCATACATAACAAATTTATTTAATTTTTTGGTGGGGAGGGTAAGCATCCAAACACTTGTGCTCCAGTTGCGATTTTTACATGTATGCACCAAGTATGGTCACACTTCAAGTTTGATTCCACATATTCAGTATTCGGTATAGTCTATATTTTGGGGGATTGATCGAAGGGAATATATAATTACAATGTTTATCAAAGGGTTCATATATTTGTAATGCAGCGTATGTAGTATTTAGACATACCCAGTGCATATATATTTACGTAGTACTATTGTAACAAATGTGTTTTATTGTATGAACTTGATATGTACTAAAAAGATCTTACTATCCATTATCTATATTGCTTAGTTAAATGTCTAAGTCCCCCCTTCTCCTTTGCTACAAAGACGAATTAACACTTCGTCGATAACATATGTTAATTAGAAATTAGGTACAGTAATTACTTATAAATCTGAATCGTAATTAAACTGTATTTAATTATAGTCTCTAACGATCCGTTTATAAAGTTATTTGTATTTAATTAATTAATATGCGTATTTTATGTTTACATGTAATAAAACACATTTTGAAGTAGTGAAATGTATGTTCGAGACACTGCAAATGTTAGCTTTCCTTGACTAGATGAAATACTAGCTAACTCCTTAACATAATACAGACACTTTAAGCTTACTGAATTTTATAATATATTTTTCATGATTCATGTTAATTTTGGGCCAAGCACAATAATAAAAGAAATATTGTGTATTATCCGTTTAATTTTTCCAAATCCTCAATTTTGTTGACAATGTATGTCTTACTTAGGTAGATAAAGAGCAGTACAAAAATATAATAGCGTAAAATAATTGATTACATCCGTTTTATCTCAGACCGCTTTAGAAGTTTTTTATAATGACATCTATCAAAATTTACAAGAAATCTATTTTTCTGATTTTCTAATACTTTATTGTTTTACGGCAAAATGATTCAGAAACATTTGTAAGGGTTGAAAATATTAAATGGGTGTGAAATGTGTCTCCTTCTGAGTGATAAATTTTTCTCTTTAATTTTAATGCAGCACGAGAGTTTTTTGTTCCTTCCAAAAGAAAGACTGTAAAATTTGATGGATTGCGTATTTTTACGTTTTAGCTAAAAGTCAATCCTAACAATCTCTATTTATTAAAAATGAATTCATTTTAATTTAAAATTTTAAACGATATTGGTTGAGGTAACTGTTATGTAGGGTAAAAAAATTAAACGCGGGTATCAAGCGTCTCGCCTTTTTTATATATAATTATTTAATATAAACTTGGGGTAGTTACACTAGCGTTTTATGTCACATCCGGAAAAGTTAGTCTTTACCGTCAACTGACTGAAAATATCATCTTCTGAGAGAGGTGTTTGTCCAAGAATTACACGACTCGGCGTCTTTTATGCGTCAGGTCCATATCCAAGAAGCCACTAAACTTTAAATATAAAAAACGTTTATTTTTAATGTATTTATTTCTGTTACATAGACCGTTTAAATGATTGAAACTAATTTTTATTTTTTGTTTTAATGAGTATATCATTAATAACCTACCGACTCATCTCAAACATTACTAGATCAAATTATAGTCAACAATGGAATCTCGTATCTCTCTGAAGTGTATATCGTCGGATACAGTGATCACCTTGCTCCAGTATTGACAATTAATAATATACTAAAACCTCTTAAAATCCTTTACAAATTTACAAGAGAGTTTATTGACATAAATAAATACATATATATAAATTATTTGCGTGAAGAAACATGGAAAGATGTGTACAATTGCCAAAACACCGACGACAAATTCAATGTATTTATTTCAATATTCCTAAAACATTACAACTCTAGTTTTCCCATTAAAATTAATGGAAAACGACAGGCATATACTAAAATCAAACAACCGGATGAAAACCATGTGGAATATTGTTAACAATTACACGTCAACTTCTGAAAATCGCGAAGAAAATGTTTCTTTACTTAACGATGGAAAAATCGTATCAAATCCTCACGACATCGCAAGTTTGTTTAATTCTTACTTCTCAGAAGTTGGTAAAATAACCAACTCAATATCTCCAAATCAATGTCCTCAAATTATATCCACCCACAAACCCAATTCTATGTTCACTTCCGAAACTAACGCCAGTGAAGTCATGGGAATCATCAGCTCCTTAAAAAAACGAATTTTCAATATGCATAGGTGATATACTTGAGTTTGTTGTTAAATTTTCGTCCCACGTTAAATTAAATCCAATCATAAATATTTTTAATAGTTCTTTATCGGTAGGGGTGTATCCCAGCATATTTAAGAGAGTTAAAGTAAAGCCTTTACACAAGAAAGGAAACAAACTTAATATTGGAAATTACAATATCTTTACTATCCGCTTTCTCAAAAATCCTAGAAGAGTTATTCTATAAGGGTTTTCTAGATTTTTTTTCAAAAAAAAACACTCTTTCTGACGATCAACATGGTTTTAAGAAATCCCTTTCCTCTACAAACGCCATATTATCCTTTTTAAACGATGTTACCATAACTCTTAACCGTGGAGAAAATCCTCAGGGTGTTTTTCTTGACTTATCCAAAGCTTTCGATGTCATCGATCAGGAAATTCTTCTTTCCAAATTACATTCTTTAGGCATTCGTGANCTTATTTAAAAGATAGATATCAACAGGTAGAAATATACTATACTAAAAATAAAATACTTGAGCGTTGTCTTTCAGAAACAAAGCCACTTACTTGCGGAGTAGCCTAAAGATCAATTCTCGGCCCTATACCCTTTTTATTGTAGGTGAACGACATGTCATCATCCACATCAGATTTCAAAATANCAGATTGCAAAATGGTTCTTTTTGCTGATGACACTAATTTACTATGTAAACACGCCAATGCTCAAAAAGTTTTGTCTAACCTTTCGACTTGGTTTCATGCAAATCGTCTCATTGTAAACACTGACGAAACAGTGTCTATGTTATTTTACAATAGTAATACAAAATGTTTACCCCAGGTTTCCNACCCCAGGTTTCTCTTTCTTTAAACGGAACACAATTAAAAACTGTTACGAATACAAAATTCTTAGCTCTCCATATTCAAGACAACCTCAAATGGAATTGTCAGGTTAACAATCTTAATTCCGAATTAAGCAAATTGTGTTACGCATTCCGATTCTTAATTAGTGCAGTTAGTGCACGTATTTCCCGTTGCGTATATTTTGCAAACGTTTACTCCCATTTACGTTACGGCATTACCTTCTGGGGTAATTCCGGTCAGAGTATTCAAACTTTCAGAATTCAGAAGAGGATAGTTCGGATAATTTGTAAATCTCACCCCCGAAACTCTTGTAAACCTTTATTCAAGGAATTAAATATCTTAACACTTCCCTGCATTTATATTTATGAAACGGTCGTGTTTGTTAAGACCGAATTACTGAAGTGCCACCCTTGCTTTATACGAAACAGTCTCGTTCACGAACACAATACACGCAATAGTAGTAATATTCATCGCCCTAGAGTGTCAACCACTCTTTGCCAAAAAGGACCTTATCATTCGGGAATCGTTCTATATAATTCCCTGCCCAAGAACATAAAAGACATTATGAATTTGAATCTGTTCAAATCAGCGGTTAAAAACTACCGCCTGCACCAATGCTTGTACACTGTAAAAGAATTTATTGATTTTAATAAATGTCAAATTCGTCTTGCACTTTATCCCGCCATTGCTGTTGTACTTTTTAAATAACTTATAACAATTTCAAAAACTATTTTCTTGCATGATTGTGTTGCCGTTTGGCTCATATTAATTTAGTTTTATGTGTACTCAACTTTGGCACGGTTGTGTACATAAATTCTGTAGCCCCATCCTGGCCCGGGTTTTTCTGCGTTTTTCCTTCGGGTAGAGGCGGATTTATTATACAGGTTCTCTAGGCTTTGTCTAGGGGCGCGTTTATTGTAACAATAAATCGTGAATTTAGTAGGTTTTTTTCAATTCTTATGATTTTTAATCACTATACTCAGAATAATCTATAGTTCGATAATAACTTGTACATGTAATTTTTTGCGTCAAATTACAAACATATTGACATTCTATTAGTATTATAACTCGCAGCTAACTTTTTGTCTTATCTAGAAACTTAAGCTCAATTGTTTTGAATTCGCCTCTGTCTTAGAGCCCTAGATCGGAATTAATGGGATGGTCCCTTGCTTGCTTCCGGAGAGTAAATTAGTTTGTCCTCCTCGTGGTCATACGCAGTTTGTACTGTTTTATTGCATTTTAATGCATTGTCAACAAAAATTAGGATATGAGAAGAATAAAATGGATAATACACAATATTTCTTTCATTATCATGCTTGGTCCAAAATTAAACTTTATGATAAAAAACATTCAGTTAGCTTATAGTTTCTGTATTATGTTGAGGAGTACGCTAGTATTTGCTCAATTAAAGTAAAGCTAACATTTGCAGTGTCACAAACATACATTTCACTACATCAAAATGTGTTATATTACATGTATAACTTGTACATGTAAATTTTTGCGTCAAATTACAAACATATGGACATTCTATTAGTATTATAACTCACAGCTAACGTTTTGTCTTATTTAAAAACTTACGATGAATTTTTGTGACAATAGATTTATTATTATTCTTTTTATAATATAATTGCGATAAAATTGAAAAGGATATGATCAACAGTAAATGGAAAACATAGCACCTGACTCAAACGCTTAAATTTGTCCTAATTATTTAATGTTCAGATCATTTTCTTTGGAATATTATGTAAATTACAAAATGAAAAATAAAATGGTAAACAAAAAGTGAACAAAACTTTTCATTTCCAATCTTTTGGGATCATTAGGTGACAAAGTTTAACTCCCAAGTGGCCGAGCTGACTGTTCATGAGCGGTTGAGGGACCGACCGAGTTCGGGAAGTGTCCTTGGCTGTCAGCCAGGGCCGGCTCATCCATATAAGCGAAATAGGCAGCTGCCTAGGGCGGCAAAATTTTGGGGGCGGTGCGGCAGCATTTTTTGTATAACTTTTTGCGAAATCAAACACTAGTAAAATAAAAACTCATTACAGCAAGCAAAAAAGAAAGCATAAAATTAAGGTACTGTACAATAGATTATTTGTTCCATGGTCCCCTGCAAGAAAGTACTGGAGCGCCAATGCCTGAGAAAGTTCTTGAGCATTTAAATAGTATTTCGTTTTCAGTGGAGAAGACTCAAGGACAAAGTTATGACAATGGCAGTAATATGTGAGGGAAGGACAGTGGTGTTCAAAGAAGGATTTCGGACATTAATCCACGTGCATTCTATGTTCCATGCTGCTCGCATACTTTAAACCTTGTGGTCAATGCTGCAGTTTGATGCAGCTTGCAAGTAACTTCCTTTCTTTATGTATTAGTTTCTTGCAAATAAATACCTTTGTTGAAGTAACTACCGTTCTTGTAACGAACGTATGTATTCTTTTCAGTATCGACAGGTCGATAGGAGGTTCTTATTCGACGTGTACCGTCTTCGACTGTTAAAGATCTGAGTGATTCATGATGGTCGGTCTTGCCAAGTTGATGCACTAATTCCTCTACGATATCAGTTGCCAAGTATTTGTGACACTTTGAAAGAAATCTGTGAACATCCATACCTTACAGACTCCAGTGGAATTAAAGATAAGATTGTAGCTGATCACTTGGATAGTTTAAAAGATTCATTTTTAATTATCTATTTTGGGCACAGCTATCAATGCTATTAAGGAGAGATTTTCTCAGCTAAATGTAGTCTCTGGTATATTTCTATTTTTCTATTGTTTTCTGTATCTACCTAAATAACAAATGCATTGTCAACAAAAATTAGGATATGAGAAGAATAAAACGGATAATACAGAATATTTCTTTCATTATTATGCTTGGTCCAAAATTAAACTTTATGATAAAAAACATTCAGTTAGCTTAAAGTTTCTGTATTATGTTGAGGAGTACGCTAGTATTTGCTCAATTAAAGTATAGCTAGCATTTGCAGTGTCACAAACATACATTTCACTACATCAAAATGTGTTATATTACATGTATACATAAATTGCGCCTTTTAAGTAATTAAATACAAATAACATTAAAAACGGGTCATTTGACACTATAATTAAATACTGTATTTATTTGTGATTAAAGATATGTAACTATTTTCTGTACTTAATTACTATTTAAGATACGTTATTAATTACGGGTTTTTGAATACTTTTTTTACGATACAAATCAGCCCAGTCAATTACGACGTCTGAACAGGACAAGTAGCTGCATTTATCAAATACAAAACGACTTATTGTAATCACATAAAAATAATGTCAACGTACAACTAATCACATTTTTATTTAAGGATTGAGTTTGAATATACATTTTTTAACAAATCTACCATTTCAAATACCTTTTTCATCAACTGAATATTGTAAGGAATAATTAAATATTGGCATATTTTAATAAGTAATGGAGAAAACACGATTTAGATTAAACACCTAACAAAACGATTGTGAATAATTACATCTAGGGAGGCACAGGCAAGATTGGTTCGAGGCCGCGCTAGCAGGGAAGGGGAAAATTTGTTCGTAGATATAAATCCTTCCACAACAGACCTAACCTCAAATTTCAACATAGAAACTTGAGACCTAATTATGTTAAACCTTGTATCTTATGCAAAAAATCTCATATGTTGTTCTACAGTTCCAGCTATTTGGAGAAACCCCCTGCTCAGAGGCTCGAATCAGTGAAACTTCTCAAGTTATGTGAAAATTGTCTTGTTGGTACATCTCCTCACCCCAGATGTTCTTGGACAAGAGGAATTAACGTAATTTACCACATCATTCCACCTTACATGTTGATAACCCTGATTCTGCACTAACAGGTAGGAGTGAACCATCTCAAAGTTCTTCGACAACACTTCAATCTAATACAAATGGCTTGCTGGTTGCATCTCATCAAATTAATAACAATTCTCACCAAACAACTATTTTACCTACAGCATCAGTTGTAGTTAAAAATCCATCAAGTGGCAATCATCATGCTGGTACTGCTCTGATTGATAGTGGATCTCAAATTAATTTAATTACATCTGAGTTATGTACAATACTCAAATGAGATGTTAAAAAGATATCATCAAATATTGGTGGAATTAATTCTCTATCTTCAACTTGTCATGGTATAATAGAAACCACAATACATTCTAGGAACTCTAATTGGAAGAGATCTGTAACCTTTCATGTTGTAGACTGGTTTACCTCTATTCCCTGAAGTACGTTACGATACAAGTCAATTATACCTCCCAAGTCACTGTAACCTTACAGATGAATATTTTAATATACCCAAAGGGGTTGTTGGTAGGGGAAGATGTTATATCGACTCCAAGGATAGAATCTCCCTCTCTCAACATAAAAATTTTTTAAATGCAGGTTTGTTAGAACAAGATTTTATTTGCGAATGTCAGCAAACCTGTTTTGAAGTTGAATAGGAACAGAACGTGACGCCAGACAACTGACTGAATTGAGAGTTCTCTGTGAACTGCGTATCTCACGTATACGGTGGAGACGTGGCGTTCGTGGTAGCGGTCCGGTACTCTTCTGCTTGCAGATACCGGCTGTGAAGAACTTTGACGTCGCGTCTTGCGTAGAGCTCCGAATCCTTGGGCGTCGCGTCCTGAGGGCAGGATTTTCTCAGCGTTGCAGCGCCGTCGAGGTCGAGCTTCGGAGTTGCCTTCTTGAACGTAGGTTCTTCAGAATCCAATGTCGATGAACTCTGAGTAGATTTCTGGTAGCGGAGCGTGGCTCACGTTCAGCGTTTTGTGGTTTCTTCAGAACCGTTTGAATATGCGTCCCAAATCGTGGAAGTGCATATTATCACTGGCAGTCGCTAGAATGTGGTTCGGAATTCAACTTGGAATTCTTAGTAGCGAGGTTTTGACTTGGAGTGTCTCGGAGCTGAATATTATGGTGCGTTCAGCGAGACTAAGTAAGGCAGAAGATATGGTTATTTGGTTGCTAACCTTAGGTCCTCAAGTGGGGACATTTGACAGTCTGGGGTCATATCATTCTGGATAGGCCCTTCGAGTTTGTGGATGATGCTATAGAATATTTATTTGCTTACAGTGCTTACGTATTTGCGCACAGTGCTTTGCATAGAATCTATAGTGAACCGTATATATGTTTATGATGCTTTGCATAGAATTACGTGGTTTCTTGGCGTGTAGGAACGGAGTGTGATCCTGTATCAACTACTTTGATGCGTGCGAGCTTCGTTGACAGGCGTGAGCGTTATCTAGGGAGGAGTCGTATGAAGAAGAAGATGCGTATGTGTGACGTGCATACTTCTTCTAGTATGTAGGAAGGATATATTTCCTACAGGGTCAATGTTCTTTTAGGAGCTGATTTATTCTCTGACATTCTCCTAGGAGACATGATAAATCTTCCTTCTGGCATTATTTTGTTGGAAACAGTATTAGGATACATTGTCAGTGGTAAACAGAAAAATGTTACATCCAACTCATCATATTGCAATCTCACTACTCATGAATCTTTAAAAAGATTTTGGAATTTAGAAAATATTCCTCCCTGTCATCAACCTGTTAATTCAGAACAAATGTTTATCGGGAAACATTTCGAGCAAAATCATGAATTTCTGCCTAATGGTATTCATCAAGTATTATTGCCATTTCTTCATGATGTAACTAACTTAGGAGACAGCTATGTCCAAGCTAAGAATAGATTTCTGTCCTTAGAAAGGAGATTTCAGAAAGATTCACAATATTTCAAATCTTATTCTGAGATTATACATAATTATATTCAGAATCATGAAATAAGTTTGGTGTTAAATCAAAATCTTTTAAATCATAATTTTTTTATTCCCCACCATTCAGTGAGGAATAACTATTATTTTAAAATGAGAATAGTATTAGATGGCTCAATGAAAACCACCTCAGGTTTCGGTTTGAATGATTTGTTAGCAAAGGGTCCTATCGTTCAACCAGATTTATTTACAATTTTGTTGAATTTTAGATTAAATGAATTTGCTTTGACTGCAGATGTTGAATCAATGTATCGTAGGATTCAAATTAGCCCCTCTGATAGAGTATTTCAAAGAATTCTCTGGAGAGACCATCCTAGTGAGCAACTGAGAGTTTATGAATTTAACAATGTTTTGTTCGGGCTCAAATCTTCTCCTTTTGTAGCCACCAGAACATTAAAAGAGATATCTCTTNCAATGGTCTTCAAATGACCCTGAGATTCTCAATATAATTCCAAGTGAATTAAGACATGAATCTGATGTGAGATTCAAAGAGGATTTATCGGTTAATACCTTAGGAGTCTTATGGTCACCTGAAACCGACCAATTTAAACAAAAAAATAATTTTATTTCAAAGGAAAACATTTACCCTTCAGTTCTAACCAAACGTTATGTATTAGCACATATTGCTAGCATTTTTGACTGTCTCGGTTTAATAGAACCATTAAAAATAAAATTTAAATTATTTTTACAATCATTGTGGTCCCACACAAAGTCCTGGGATGAACCGATGAATAATGATTTCTGTAATCAATGGATGATTCTCTATCAGGAACTAACCCTCTTAGAAACACTAATCTTTTCTAGAAGAGTGATAGAACCTGAATCTCTTCAATATAATTTGATAGGATTATGTGATGCTAGCTTTAAAAGCTTTGGCGCAGTTATATATATACAATCTGTCACTCACAACGGTTTATAACCAACACTTTTGTGTTCTAAATCACGCTTAGCTCCAGCAGGGCAAGAACATTCCATTCCCAGGTTAGAATTATGTGTCATGAATTTATTATCTGAACTTTTTAACAAAGTTACTCTTTCTCTTCAATTAGAAATAACAAAATGTTATTTATTTTCTGATAGTGCCATAAATCTTTATCGGCTGAATCACTGTTCATCTAAGTTCTGTCAATTTGTTGCCAGCAGGTTAGATGTAATACATTCCTTCACTGAAAACAAGGTCACTTGGCTTCATACTCCAACGTCGACCAACCCCGCTGACTTTCTAACAAGGGAAGTAATGTTCAAAGAATTCATAAATAACACTTTATGGAATCATGGTCCTAGTTGGCTTTGCTCTGATGAATCAACTTGGCCGAATCAACTTCCATTGTTTCAATTTCAGCAAAAATCTTTAGAGTTAAAGATTTGTTCAATTACATCTATACAAACCAAATCAAATTGGTTTCATGAGATTTCATTGAAATTTTCAAATATTAATCGATTGCATCGCACTATTGCATATTGTTATCGATTTATCAACAACTGTAGGGCTAAAATGACTCGATCACCCTTACAGATTGCTGCACTGACAGCAAAAGAAATATTAAAGAGTAAAATGACTTGTATACAATTGGTACAAGATCATTTTTATTTGGATGTTTTGCAGGCATTAGATAAAAATCTGTCCTGTCCTTCAAAGTCTAATATCTCTTGGTTATATCCCTTTTTAGATTCTCAGCATATTCTAAGGGTAGGACGTAGATTAGACAATGCAGGTATACTATATGAACAAAAACATCCAATAATTCTTCCTTATCATTCTTGGTATTCTCTCTTACTTGTCAGAAATGTTCACATCAACAGTATGCATACTGAAGAACAAGCATTAATATCCATGATTAGACAAGAATTTTGGATTCCCAGTTTGAAACGTTTGGCTACAACTGTCACTTATCAATGTGTCACTTGCCATAAGTTTAAAGTTAATCACTCCTCCCAGCTCAAAGCAAACTTACCCTTCGACAGAGTAAATATCTCTCGTGCCTTTTCACATATTGCTTTGGATTATGCTGGACCATTCTCCGTGAAGGCCAGCTTGCTTCGCTCAAAGAGCACATTAAAATGCTATGTAGCAATCTTTGTCTGTCTTGTTACAAAAATGGTTCATTTTGAGATAGTAACTTCTCTCACCACCACAGATTTTTTACTGACATTCACTAGATTAATTGCTAGACGAGGTTGTCCTGAAGTAATATATAGTGATAACCAGACTGCCTTTCATGGGAGTAAGAACTATATGAAGGACTTAGAAGCCTTTCTATTAAATGAACAAACTCAAGATGACATCCAGAACTTTCTTTCCATAAGAAATGTCACGTGGAATTTCCATATTCCCGAAGCCCCTTTTCGAAATGCACTGGCAGAATGCAGTGTAAAAGCTTTGAAATACTAGCTTCGTAGGAACTTAGGTAGTCAAATTATTAATTTCATGCACTTCAGCACAATCATTAGATCAGCAGAAGCATTCTTGAACTCGAGGCCGTTGTGTTCAGATTCAGCTGACCCAAATGATATAAATATTTTAACTCCCTATCACTTATATACAGGATTTGGGTTATACCATTATGCCTTTGAAAGTAACTTTTCTCATCCTCTCCACAATTCTTCTCACTTTCAATCGCTAAACAAAATCCTCCACGTTGTTTGGAACAAGTGGAAAAAACATTATCTTCTATCGCTTCAACAGCGAACAAAATGGAAAGTACTAGAAACACCTTTACAAATTGGTGACTTAGTATATTTAACTGATAACACATCTCCTTTGCACTGGGAATTAGCTAGAATCATGAACTTTTTTCCTGATGCAAATAATGTAATTAGATCAGTGGAGATCAAAACCTCTCGTGGTGCATTTAAAAGAGCAGTACAATCTTTATGCCCACTCCCCAAGGCCCCACAGCCTTCAAATACACATGCAGAACGCAGCCCAAAGTAGAACCCCAGAGAAGATATGGTGTATTTATAATCTTTTTATCTACTTTTCAATTCTATTACATCACATTATTTTCAGTACCTCTATTACTTTTCACACTTACACTACCAAAGATGCAGAAGAAATTTCAACTCGACACATTTTGAGTATGCAAAATGTTACTCCTGAAACCTTATTTAATTAAGCCCTTTGGGAGTAAGGGCTCAGAATGTTTAGATTTTTTTCACAGGAAATTATCAGCACATGTTTGTTCTATGTATCTATAATTGAGATAATTAGTCATTTACCATCAGTTTTGCATTGTTAATTATGTATCATACTGGCAATTTACTGCTGAACAAGTAATTGAGAAGTGTTTGAGTATATTGACATTAAATTGTAATGTCTATTGCTCCCTTATATTTTTTTCTATGTTACTTAATCTTATCTATACTTTGTAACTAATTGATGTTTGTTATTCAATTACTCTTTCATATCTTTCTTAGAAAGACATAATGAGAGTTGTCTCTCATCATTCATATTTTTCCCTTTAAATCAACAAGTGTTATGATTTGTACTCAAAGATGTAGTACTATTTATGTAAATCTCATGTTGTGTGTAATCACAGTAGCATCAACATCCTGCTATGGACTGGCTGTTATATAGAAATGTGTGCATCAAGAAGGTTTTAACTACTAGTGAATCAATCAGTGCAAGTTTGCTAACCGTGTGTTTAATGAGTAAATTTTCACATTTCCGGCAGAAATCCAATGTCAAATGTTCGCCCCGGGAGCTCTTTTCAGACATTTTTGATAAGTTCTCATTAAACAAGTGAGTCGAATCTTTTAAGGCAATGTANCTCTGGAGAACAATCTCTTTGGTCAATTTAAGTGATTTATCTTGATTGTTGATAAGCTAAGGAAATTTTCCTTTCAAGCCATAGGTTGATTCAAATATTTTGCCATATACTTAAAAAATAATAGNTCGAAACAAATTGGCAACAGCGCACTAGTTTAAAACTATATAAACCACATGGCCTCTTCTCTTCTCGACTCTACGCTACTTCTACACGAGATTCAGTGCTAATACACGACTACTATGATTACTACTACTAATGAGAGGATAAACTTCTGATCTCGCCTCTCTTATCGCTGTTCGAACTCTTTACTGTCGGCGCCAAACCGACATATATTTTCTCTTCTTTAACCTTTCACAATAGGGATTATTACGTTCGAACACATCGCATTGCTACTTTTATTCTCGTCGCCAAGCCAACATTTTCTCGCAAGATCGAGCCTATAATTGCACCTCAGAAGATACGTGCAACCAGAGATTTACTACCCATCAATTTTTCTTTGTCAACACGCCAACCATCCAGATCAACTCTGCAACAGCTTCAACCAACTGGTTTCCAGGATCTTCTCTCCATATCATCATGTCATCTCTAGGAAATCAGTATTGTATTATTATTTATCATCATATCAAAGCATGTCATTAAATCATATTAACATTGTTAACAATTAATTTTCATCTCACTCCCTCACCCATCATCACTTTGCATTTTTCCAATCATTTTGTTCTTGTGCAGGTAAGATTGAACTTGTCTGTACAGACACTATAATTAAATACTGTATTTAATTGCTATTTAAGATACGTTATTAATTACTGTATTTAAACACTCTTGGTTACTATACAGCGCAGTCCTTATAATCACGACGTCTGAATAGCACAAGTAGCTATCCATGGGTTCGTGCTGAATTTATCAAATACTATACGGCTTATTGTAATCACATACAAATAATGTCAACATACATTTGATAACATTTTTATTTAAGGATTAAGTTTGAATATACATAATTTAACACAACAATTACTTTAAATACCATTTTCATCAACTGAATATTGTATGGAATAATTAATTATTAGCATACTTTAATAAGTAATGGAGAAAACCCGATTTAGATTAAACACCAAATAAAACGCTTGTGAATAATTAAGTTTAGGGAGGCACAGGCATGAGCGGTTCGTGGCCGCGCTAGCAGGGAAGGGGACGTGAATAACCTAACTCTCTAGAAAAGGTGGCTCTTCGTTTGAGCCCGCGGAAGTGACCCACAATTTACGACAGGCAGCTGTGCGCGTATTTTCGTAAAAGAGAAAGGTTTTTAGAAATTTTGGGTGAGTCATCTGACAGGTATCCGAAAGAAAATCGAAAATAAATAGCGGACAAATGCATATAAAATTGAGAAAACCATGCCCGATGACAAGTTAAGAGGAGAAGAAGCAAAGAAGTGTTTTGTAAAAGAAAATTAACCTTGTTATATATAAGCTGACTATATTAAAATTCGGTGAGAAAGAGACTTAGAGTTTTATTTGATGTGACTAGGAGATCACTAGTTGATCGTTTATGAGTTTAGTGGAAGCCGAAGAAATACACACTACTTTAATTAGAGTTCGAGCAATTTATCCGAAAATTTATCCGATTTTCAACTTTGCCGCCTCGTAAACAGTGCAATTTGAAAAAAATTCGAAGAAAAACTGTTCCTTTTTAGCTTTTTGTTTTCAACTCGAAATTTTCGCGCATCTAGATAAAAGTATACATATACAAAAATAATGTCACCAGATTCAATTTCTCACTAATTAAATCGTGACAATATTTTTGCCCGACGAACAGATATCGCGCAAGAGCGTGGTGAATTTTGAATAATTTTTGGGACCTCAAAAGCAAGTTTTTCTTATGTTGTTTTCTTTCAGCTCAAAAATTTCAGACTTTTAGAAAACATTGTCTTGCGACATAATAAACTACATTAAATTTACTCAATATCACTACAAATTTATTCAACATCGTAGAAGAAGTTTAAACCGTTTGATCCGGTCTTCTTATCATATTTATAGGATTGATAATGCTCGGCAAAATAAGGTCGAAGATTCTTATCACAGATATCATAAATATTCATATTGAGTAGTTAAATTTTTTATTATGTACTCAGTGATGAAAATGCCTCGTGTAAATACGGACAATGTTGATTGTTGATCATCCCGATCGTTCACGTCACCGTCTTCATTAGCATAATATTTGTCGGTGTTGTCATATGTTCCTTCATATTTTAAACACTGTGAAGAAAAGGACACCAGAAAGAAAATTACCATAAAGAATAAAATGTTAACACCTTCACTTCATAAATCTAAATTAACCGGAAAGATTTTGTTTCAACATTTATAGTTCCCAGAATTTTAATGATAATTCCTCAATGTTTAATACGTAACTATTCAAACTGTTAATATCACAGAAGAACCTACATGTAAAAAAATTTTTTTATTGTATTTATCTCTACGTAGTTAATTTTGATACCTTTTATAACTCCATAGTCTCTACAAAGGAACAAAGAAACAAAAATCATAATTGCAACAACAGCACAAACTTACACATTTCGCAAACGAAATCTGATACTCCGTATAAGAAACTGTCATATAATTTTTTTCACCAACTCGTATCTAAACTACGACCAAGTAAGGCGATTTCCCTGATGGAGATAGTAGAAAATTAGCCATTTACTACTGAATGTATTTAACTGGACGCCCGAACTGGTTACAAACTAAACGTGGAGCGGAATAACATAAATACTTTTTCCACTTCTCAGAAACTTTTCTTGTACCTCTAACGTTTGAATTAATACTCCTTCATGGTCAACTTCAGTTTTCTCTGAAAGATTATTTTATAAATAAATGTATCTCGTGTTTTCAAAATGTGTTATAGCCTCACTTCATTATCATGGTTTTAACTTTTGTAACGCGTGAAAATGTTTATACCTTCAATGATTTTGCTAATAATATGAGGAAAATACCATAAAAAATAGGTGTAAGCATCAGAACATTTCATATTTTATTATTCATTTCTAATGTGTAATGATTCATGCTTGTAAGTTACAAAAAAATAAATATTCAATTTATTATCAAAAATGTAGTACAAACTGCGTATGACCACTTGGAGGACAACCAACTAATTTCATTCTTCTTCATTATAATGATCTTAGATATCGTGGGATGATGTGATAATATAGTAGTTTATTTTAAAGGAAGTAGGTTATATCGTCTCGTTCAATAATATAAAAAAATTCCAAAATTACGCGTTGTGGACGTAAAAATTAGTCTCTANAAATGTAGTACAAACTGCGTATGACCACTTGGAGGACAACCAACTAATTTCATTCTTCTTCATTATAATGATCTTGGATATCGTGGGATGATGTGATAATATAGTAGTTTATTTTAAAGGAAGTAGGTTATATCGTCTCGTTTAATAATATAAAAAAATACCAAAATTACGCGTTGTGGACGTAAAAGACGTCTCTATAATTGTTAGAAATCATAAGACACAACAAATAAATTTATTTTCTTTCTTTGCATTCACTGGATTGAGTCGCATTCTATTGTTAACAAAAGAAAAGGCCGATTGAATGAACGAAATGAAAAAAATAAAAAATTCCGTTGGAAACTTCATAAAACCATTTGTCAATACAGGGAGTTATATCAGTATCCTTTCCCACCTCGGACAGTTGCTGCAGGTGCTGCAGGTGCTGCAGGTGCTCTTCATGTGACTCTTAGTGCAACTCTCGATGAACCTGTTCGGCTTCGAGTTGTAGTTCAGGCGACAGCACACTCCCGTTAGGTGCATGTGGCCGTTCTCCTTCGGGGTCTCGCTCTTTGACGCAAGGAGGCGCGGACGATGCTTCTTTCTGGGAGCGTCGCAAACAACTCGCGCGCTTTCGCGAGGCGCTGCCCTGCGAAGCGGCGGGGGCGCTCGAACACCGGTGACTGAGTGGTATCGATGACGTAATGCACGGGGAAGTCCAGCTGCGAGGTAGAGGCGCCCCAGAGGAGAAAGAACCCAGCGTGCTCTCCAAACAAGTCGGTGTAGCGCTCCCGAGCGTCTCCGACGGCTCACTGTACGCCGGCTCCGGCGGGATGCAATGGACCTTTGTCGGGGCGAGGTCGCTCGCAGCATGGAGTCTCGTAGTGAAATCCCGGATGCAGTGATGACGTGGGGCGATGAAAATGCCGTGGTGCGTGAGGGAGTCGTCTCCGAGAATCGCTGTCCGGACGTCGGCTACAATAACGCTCCAAGGAAATTCGCCGCGCAATCCGAGACTCAGCATGAAACGCTGCTGACCGTATGTCGCAATGGACGTTGAGTTCGTGACCAACAGAACCATATGTTGTCGGTGAACGGTCCTCGTAATGAACTTTCTGGGTAGGATAGACACGACGGAGCCAGAGTCAACTAGGAAGCTCGTGCACGTGGAGGCTGTTTTTTCTTTATATGCGTGCCGGAGGAGACCACCTTGTGTAGATCCGGCATCACTGGTTTTCCGGGTACACGGTGGAGGTTGCAACCGTTCCGTATGTGCAGGATCTATGATAGCGTCGCGCCTCCGCTCTAAACGGGGCGTGGAACCAACACAAGGATGGCGTCTTCGGGGTGAGACTGCTTTTTCGTTACTCCGCGGAGACAGTTCGCTCGCGCGGAGCGGGACTCGCGCCTCGGTTCGGCGTATCAGGAGTCATTCCGACGAGCATGGTGAGCTGCGTGATGGCTTGCTTCACCGCCGCGAGCTCCTGCGTGATTATTTCTTGCGGCTGCTCAGGTAATTCCCAGCTCGTAGGCGATTGCGCCGGGCGAGGAAAGACATGCAACAAGGCCATGAACTCGGGCCACAGTCGCATATTTGGTCTGCCGCGTCTGCCAGTTTCTCCTTAGCCGCCTTGAATATTTTCGGATGGCGTGGGGCAGACGGGCGAAGCAAGTCAAGTCACGTAAGGCGTATCACGTCATACCTGGTGTAGGCTACCGCCAACGAGCGCATCTTGTGCCGAAGCTGCGACGATATCTTGTCGCCATGCCCCAGTTCCGAAAAAAGCCTGTGAAGTTTGGTGTTGGCGGAGTTTGTCATGGGTTGAAGCATAAAGCTCTTCAACGCAGCGAACCGTTCGGTTGTTGGGGGCGAGCGTCGGACGTCGGCAGCCTCCGCGACCGTGTCAAGGACGAGAGACGCTACCCTCAAGTTGTACCACCTGCTGTCTGCCATAACAAGGTGCACCTCAAATACAGACTTCTCCTGCTGGATCCACAGGTCGAGAGCAAATTGCAGTTGGAGACAACTTGCACCGTTGGGAGAGTTGGCGGATGTTTGTCCACCGTCGTGTCTTCTCGGTTTTTGGTCTGCTGAATCATTGCGGAGTTGATCGAGGTTGTGTCCTGTGCATGCCATGATGAAATGTTTGCTACGTGTCACGTCTTAACAGGCGATCAAGAAAGCAGCGGTGTTGCTCGACGCTCGGACGCAAACGCGGAAAGGGGTCTCCGCGCGGGACGCGCTCGCTGTCGGGGCGAACTTAACTTGCGTCGGGGTCACCACTTTGTGGGAGTCGGGTTACAATAAACTCAAATC
>NNCF01128190.1:10116-24037 GCA_002313205.1 Laupala kohalensis | reverse complement strand
CACCTTCTACCACTAACTGATACTAAATTCTCCTTACTAAATTACTGATACTTGTTCGCGATTCCAGCCAACCAGCCCACCTATTAATGATAGCCCTACCACCCTCTTCCTAGCTCCATGTACACGTAGATAAGCTTCAATAGGTCGCTACATTTCCCATTTACAAATACATTAGTGGAGTTTACAAATTTACATTTACAAATGTGACGGAATTTAATCGTTTTTCTGGTGGTTCTTGTGTCTGAAATTAACATTATAATCACATTTACATATTATTTTTTATACGATTATTTAGAATAGTGTTTTTCGATGAATTTAACATTTTGGTGTCTCTCTTTTATTAGAAATCTCAAGTAAACCGAGAAGTATTGCAAACAATGGGGTCAAATAGGTTTTTAATTTTAGTACCGTTTTTGGTTCTATATTCCTACGTTTTCTCCTGGTTTTGAGGGAAAAGGTAATAGATAAAAAGTGGTTGACATTAGATGTGGTCAGTAGATAACATATATTAACATTTTCTAGATACTGATTGTTAAAAGGTATTGCCTGTCAGTATAAGTTGACTATCATAAACGTTGGTTAAATAAAATTGACAGTTAAAGCGAAATATGAGTTAAATGGGAGAAGGGTCGTAGAAGTGTCCCGTTCCCTTCAACAAAAACGAATCATCGATTGTGTCCTACGATCATGATTTTACCTTGAACTCGCTCATTCACTTACCCCACGCACAACCGATGGTGACAAGAGCCAATGCAGCAGTCAGTAGCTTCATCGTGTTCGCGAGACACTGATGCTATGCCTAGCAATGTTACATGCTTTTCAATTTATTTCATTTTGTCTTAGATTGCATGAGAATAAACACTTCAGGAGAGCAACACTTGTAGTTTTTTATCAGGGGAAAATCAATATTCTGATCGATTCTGGAGTTTTAGTAATCACACTTCACTTTGAAGTGTTTGCATAATTTTCCTTGTAAGATAATATCTCAATTGTTTCGATCTAGATTTATTTTCTCACAATTTTATCGAAATAATGTTTTTTCCTGCTTTGGTGATAATGATGAAACGACTTCTCGAAACACAGATAAAAAATTATTTCTTAACTGAACACTTAAGATAGAAAGAGTAGGGGAACTGACAGAAAAAAAGGCAAAAGAAATTCAATGTCAGCCGTTCGTCCTTTTTTTATTATCTCCGTTGAGTTCAGTATTTCGTGCGTACATAGCTTCTTTCAATTCATATTTCCCTGTGACCTATTTGCTGCTTTATCAATTTTCCATAGTCTCGAATTTTTTTTCCATTTATTTAATTCATTGAACCTCGGAATATAACGTGATATTTCACTCTTGAAAGTAAGTTACTTTCAAGAGTACAGGTAGAGTTGGTCATGAGACCTGATCTTGTCTCCCTTCGTAGGATTTTCGTTATTCGCAAAGTTGGCTCACACTGTATTTTCCTGTGATTTTAATCGTTTTCCTTTAGTACACATCATGCATTCCATAATCCAATGATGCAACATAGAAAAAGTCTTATTTTCTTAAGTGTACACGATTTTAATTTATTAATGAAGCGTTTAACGCAATTTTATAACAATTCTTAAGAATCTCAATAGTTTCCATTTTTATTACGAATAGACCTAAAAATTGTGGGAATGAAAATTTCTAAAATTATTATTAGCCATTAGTTTAAATTCGTTTGGTTTCTAGAGCTTCATATTGATGGTAGATGAATAACATAGACGTTAAATTTCGATTATGTGGTAACAAAGAATCTTTCTACGTGTATGTGAACGACTGCCATGCATATCACTTATGTTTGTAATTAATAGTGTAAACTATTATTAAGGATGTCTCTAAATGTTTAACGGATAGTTCGTCTGTCTGTAAAAAATGTTTTATATGTTGTTAAAACTTAATCCAAAGTTCGGTAATTGTAGCAGTCCAATTGTGAATTGTCCATTTTAAGTCTCGCGATCTGAATCGTATAAANTTATTCATATCGTTCTTTTAAAACTACAGTATTTATATTTGCTTCAATTCCGACTTTTTTAGAGATGTTTTGTTAAAATTGGATGAAGTGAAGGTATGATTGGAATGAATCAAACATTTGAAATATGAATAAAATTGGGTATATCTTCTTGTTTTAATTCAGATATTTTCAAGTGTTGTTTGATCGATGAATATTGCCGAATTTTAAAGCATTAATGTCGGATAAGATATTCAACTTTAAAGAGTGGTTTATGTTTCCGGAAACACACAGTGAATTATCAACGTTATTTAGAAATAGAGTATTCTTCTTCTTTTATAAAAATTGTGAGTGAAGAACTGAGTTACTGAAGAGTGAGAATTAATGTACCGGACCCACAGGTACCTGCAGTAGGTAAGAAAAAACTAGTATCAATTGGAGCGGCCGGATCATAAGAGTCTTAAATGAACTATTTGACAGAGAAGTTTGAACTGTCCACCTTCCAGAATATTTTACATTTTAATGTGATATGTAACTAAAATGTAATTGGCTTTAATGTGATTTTAAAGTGATATGTAACTTTTATCTTCATACAATCGATCCGTGATGAAGAAGTCAACACACTTCGAAACGTTGGCAAGCTGTAACGAAGGAAGAATTGTGAACCAATAATTCTGTAGTTGTAATGATTATCTATAATAAAGACATAAAGTACAGTGAAGGAGTTGTTTACTGAGAAGATAAAAAGACAATCGAAATTTCTTCATTGGGAAAACAATAAACACACATTTTGTGACAATTTGATACACACACCTTGAAGGAGCAATGTCTATACTGTATTTTCAAACATTGTAGCAAACCATGAATTTAACAATTTGTAATTTCATTTTAAAGTGTGTCACTATACTTATAATGAATCAATTTTGTAAATAGTATATTGTTTTGTGTGATACCTGCGTATAAGAGTGTTCTTGATGAGGGATCCAATTCGGGATCCGAAACGTCGATCTTTCCCATAATTAGAAAAGAAATACGGTGTATATAATTAAAGAAAATAAAATGGATTGTCCATGAAAATGTTTGCACAAACATTCCAAAATCAAGAAACCTGTAAGACAATCAGAGAAAGTTCATGTGTAATTATTTAACCTCCTCCTGGCCCGAGTTTTCCTCCTGTTTTCTTTCGGGTAGAAGCGAATGTTTTATACTGTCTCGCTACGCTCTTGCATCGGGGTGGTATCTATTGAAATATTAAATCTCGAATTTAGTGTTATTTTAATAGTACTGATTTATAAACAATACTTTCCGAATAATCTATAGTTTGATAATAATATATACTTGTGAAATAACTTGTTTGTGTTATATTAAATTTGTTGCTATTATGTTAATATTAAAACATTCACCGACCTATTTTTATTGTTAGGAATGTGCTAAAATGTTAAGTCCGCCTCTGCATTATGGTCCAAGAATTGAAATGATGGGATGGTTCCTTATTTGCTTCAGGAAATTATTTTATTGTCCTCTACTTGGTCATAAGCAGTAATTCCGTTTTCAACAAAAAAAAATTACTTTAACAATTAGGGTGAAATCCACGTTTCTAAACCTAAAACTTGCGACGAAACGAATTTCAAAATTCTTAGGACTACTCTTTGCCAGCGATTCGACCAACAACATTGTCTTCATCCGGACATGGTTCTTACATCTGGATACGTTTTTCTTAATTTGATAAATACATTTCATCCTATTTCGAATAGTACATTTCATAAGTAAACGCTTTTCGTTCTTGTCACAAGATTTATGTCACTTCGCTATTTGTATTTTTTATGTTATTGCAGTAATTTAAATAAACCAACAAGTAAAATCGGTTTTTCATTATTAAAATGAATTTTTAAAATGTATAAGTATGAATAAAACTGTAATTTTTTTTTAGTTTAGTTTTTTTCATCACTATCTTGTATTTTAGGAGAATATGGGGGAGTAAATATTAAACCAAAATTAAACATCCTAGGGGAGACCATCTTATCGAAGCACTGTTTGTGCGGGTGGCGAGGGTTTGCGTGCTCTGACGAAGCTCAGGGCTGTGCCGGCGGTATCGTAGCTATTGGCAGGACCTCCCAAGCCGGACAGGTTTCAGCTGAGGAGCCAGTCCCACAACGACCTTTCAATGCCAATCAGGCATTTGCCCTTCCTATGCCTGTTCTATCCCTCCTTCTCATCAGACGGGGTGGAGAGGACTCCTCGGCTGCGGAGAAGGCAACCTATATATGAGTAGGACGCTCAGAATTTAATGTCCCCAGCCAATGGATAGGGTTGAGAGTGGGGTTAACAGCCTCATGTTTAAAAAAAGATATTGTTCAGAAGAATTCTATGGGAAAATCGTACGGAACGCAAAGACGATTCAGGCAAAGAAAAAGGAAGCGAGTAATGAAATTAGATATAAGTATGGCTACGTGGAATGTTAGAACAATTTTGAGACCGGGAAGAATGAATGAAATAGTGAGTGAAACAACATATTAGCGCTACAAGAAATGAGATGGAAGGGACAGGGAAGAATAGACAAGAAAGATTACAGTCTTTTCTACAGTTACCCGGAAGAAAGAACAGGGTAGTTTTGTACAGAATTTGTAGTACATGGCAAAATGGAGAGAATTGTGATAGGATTTCAACCTATATCAGATAGAATAGGTAAGCTTAGAATCAGGGCAAAGTGTAACTGTGTTATCAGTACATGCACCGACGGAAGAGTCAGAAGTTGAAAGGAAAGAATTGTTTTATATATTGGCAGAAACCACTGAAGTCGTGCCAAGACATGACATGATCATCATCTTAGGAGACTTTAATGTTAAAGTGGGAAAAGAAGATTGCATGAGGGCAATAGGTGGAAAATACACGCTACATGAAGAGTCAAATGAGAATGGTTTCCATCTGGGACAGTTTGCTAACGCTAATGGACTCATTATTACAAGCACTTGCTTCGATCATAAGAAAATCCATAAGGAAACGTGGTGGGTGCCAGAAAGCTCAATGGTAAATCTAGTAGATCATGCCTTGGTAACAATAAGGCATGCGTCGTCAATTATCGACGTAAGGGCATGCAGAGGTCCAAACTGCGACTCTGACCACTATTTGGTAAAAGTGGTTGTGAGGCAGAAATTAGCAGGGGGACAGAAGAATCAATCTAGTATGAGAAGGAAACAGGATATGGATAAGTTACAACAACCAGAGGGAAAGCAAGAATTTCAGTTAAAAATGGATAGCATTAGGCAGACAATTGAAGAAGAAATGGGAATAGATGAAAAGTGGAAAATAGTACAAAGATCAATACAATGTACGGCACACGAAGTTCTAGGTATAGCAAGAAAGAAACGAAATGAATGGTTTGATACAGAATGTGAGGAAGCGATTACAAGAAAAAATATTGGGAGAGTGAAAATGTTAGAGGTTAGGAGAATACGAAAAGTGTAGGCGACAAGCTAAAAACATATGTAAAAAGAAAATAGTGCTAGATGCTTAATGCAAAAATGGAGAGCATAGAGACACAAAGGTTACAGAAGAGAAAAAAGGAATTCGACAATGAAATTAATTTCTTCAGGTAGGGATATAGACCAAGATTGAGAGGATGTAACAATAAAGAAGGTAACCTATTACAAACTGAAGAAGAAATAAGTGAAAGATGGACTGAATATTTCCTAAAGCTCCTCAACAAAGAAGGGGAAGAGAAGGAAGAAAATGAAAGATGGGTGAACAGAATATGACCAGAGCTACTTATATATAACCCCATATTAAGAAATGTAGAAGAGGCTACAAGGAAATTAAATAACCATAAGGCAGCCGGGGAGGATGGGATAACAAGTAAGTTGGGTAAGAACTGCAGTGAAAGAATGTTGAAAGAGATACACGAGCTGATCGTTAGAATATGGGTGGAAGAGCGGATACCTGAAGAATGGGCAAGTGGAATAATTTTTCCAATATATAAGAAGGGAAATAAATACGAATGTATTAACTATCATGGAATAACATTTTTGAATGTAATTTATAAAGTATTCTCTAGTGTTTTACTGCAATATTTGGCCCCATATGCTGAAGAGGTAATGGATGAAGCTCAGTGTGGCTTCAGGCAAAACAGAGATACGGTAGGTCAAATATTTGTGGTTCGCCAAACGATGGAAAAATGCTATGAGTATAATGTAGACTTGCTCATGCTGTTTGTAGATTTTAAACAAGCCCTTGACAGTATAATTAGAGATAAGTTATATGAACATGGATGAAATAGGAATACCACAGAAATATATTAGAATGACTAGGATTACCCTGCGAGATAAAAGAGCAAAGGCGATGGTTGATGGAAGAACTGGAAATGAATTTACCTTTTGTACAGGAGTTAGAGAAGGGGATGCGGTATCAGCCACTATGTTAAACTTGGCGATTAACAAGATTCTTCAAAAAATTTCGAATACTGGAAAACTTTCTAAGTCTAAGCAAATTTGTGCGTATGCGGATAATGTAGTACTGATAGCTAGGAATAGTACATATTTGAAAGAAATGTTTCTTGAAATGGAAGATGAAGTTAAAAGAATGGGACTAGAGGTGAATGACAGTAAAACAGTATATACATATGAGGGCCATAAAGGGCAGAAGTCGAGATGACATGGTGATAAGAGGTCATAATTTTTAAAATGTACGAAGTTTTGAATATCTGGGAACCTTGTTAACTAGCAACAATAAAATAAGTGAGGAGATAAGCCGCAGAGTAATGGCGGAAAATAGGGCATTATACGCAAATCTGAAATTGTTGAAATCTAATTAGTTATCCAGGTCTACAAAAATTAAAATATATATATATATATTTTTTTTTTGTGGGGCTTTAGGGCTCGCCAACATCGAGGGTCATTAGAGCCCATTAAAATATATAAGACACTTATTAGACCAGTAGTGATATATAGCTCAGAAGCTTGGAATCTATTAGTTAGGGACGCAAATAAATTAAAAATATATGTAATGAAAGGTAATTAGGCGTTTCTATGGCTCTATTCATGATCAGAATGGTTGGAGGATAAAACGAATTCTGCAATACAAAATATATTTGAACAGGACAACATAGATATATCAAGGCACAGAGAATGAGGAGGCTGGGCGACGTGGAAAGGATGGAAGAAAATCGTGGAAACGTGGATAAATCATGAATGGAAAAAAGAAGGCGACAAGAACGCCCAAGCTACACGCCGAGTGATGAAGTTGAAGTAGACCTGACGACAATGTTAATACGGCCATGGAGATCAGCAGCTGAGGATCGAACTAGATGGAATATTGTAGTAGAGGACAAAGCTCATACAGGGATGTAGTGCCGGATAAGTAAGAAAATATTACCAAAATCAAGTTAGTAACTCATAATAAAAGATTATTGTTATTTTATAAGGTTAAAGGATTTGCATATAATTTATTTTATCAAAATGTTAGGAAATAGTCTGTCATAAAATTTGAAATTAGACATGTCCATTATTTTATGAATACATTTATTTTACTGCAGAAAATTGTATTAAATTGACAATTATTGTTCAGATATTTCTCTCAGTGTTGATCTTCATATATTTTCTGAGGAACATTTATGGCCCAGAGGTCATTCCTGGCTTTGATGTATTCTTTGAAGACAGCTGCACTCGTGTGTGCTTCAAGGACCGCGTAGTCGTTTGCAATGCTGTGGGACTGTTTCTGCAACGAGTCGACCAAGTACCACAGGTTCTGCAAATAAAGATTTAATATTAGTTTATTTTTATATTGTATGAGTTGTGGTTCTTGTACACTAGTACATACTTTTCTGAGGTAAAGTAGAATACGTTTTGGCTCAACAGGCTTCATTGGTTACCTGTCTCGTCACTATGCATCTAAGTTTGCTAATATAGACCTTGGTGGGTCACCACAAATTTAATTATAGGGGACAAATGAGAGACAAGAACACATATAAAGCCTGTAAGACAATATGGAAGCGCACGTTAATTAAAACGTTTCGCTAATAATATCAAGAGCAAAGATCATGTAGCGACCCATCTGTTTTCGTTATCTACTGACTTACATTCTAACTTTTTTCATCCTTGAATGTGCATAGGAATGCGACGAGCAAAGAGACTTTAGCGTTTTCAAGAAATCATTGCAGCTGTATCAGACATGCTACATATATCCCACACAATACTCAATATAGCAAACATGCTACATATTATACGCAGAATACTCAATGTGCATGACAATCTTTGAGTGTTCCGCGTATAATATGTAGCATGTTTGCTATATTGAGTATTCTGTGCATGTCCGCTACACAGCAGTGGTTTCCCGTCCTGGTGTAAAAGGGATCTGTGTATTTGACATCTCTCTTCTTCCATTCGTTAGAGCACACAGACTTTATACTTTACTATCTCTCTATGATAGAAAAATCTCTCTCTCTCTTTCACTCGTTTTGGTTAATGGTGTTAAATACTTGAATAAAGAATTAAAGAATAAAAGAAATCCAAACATCCTTACATCCAAACGATGATTCTTCTCCATTCGCGAAGCGTTCACATTAACAGTCTCGTGTCCTGCTGCGAGAAGTTCAAGAAGCCATTTCCTAAGAATTTCAAAGTCTCGTTCCAAAATAACATTTTTGTAGGAGAAGAATTGCTCTTCCATAGTGTAGCGTGGAAGTCCAGCCTCAAGTCTGGAATTGGATGCCTGCACATGGTTTAAACCTGCTGCAACTCTCTGCAAAAATGGCAAGGTTGTTGAACAGGAAACAGAAATACAACTAATCTAGTTCTATGGATCTACTACATCATTAAATTGTTGATAGAACAACAATTTAGAAAAGCGGACAAACTCGCAATTGCATTAACGAAACCAATTACATCCTTCGCTCTATATTTGTGCGTTGGTTGTGTTACTGGCTATGTTCGTGGTTACAAAATTCTATAGTTGATTGATTTTCTTTTCTTTTTAATTAAAAATTAATGTCGAACAACGAAAACTATTTTCTTTTTCATCCGTTCATTTTCGATATTATTATCGCTATTGTCTTAAATTCTCACCTGAATTAGCATCTTGCTCATTCGTCCTTCACCATTAATTCCACTCGTAATTATTTGATATTCATTAGCCAGGGCTGCTAATTCATTGGTGAAATCTGCATTTCCGCCAACTTGTATATGAAACTGCAAAACAAAATAAGCTGGTTCGTAGAGTTAGTATAAAAACATAATTTATAGTTTTATCTGAAACTTTTGAAAAAAGGGTTATTCTGAAACTTTTAAAATTACTTTTGAAAATCTTCATAGGATTCATTATGTTTCTTAAACGATATATTACATTGATCTTGATGGGATTTTGAATACCTATTATTGGTCTACCTTTTACAATAGGTTAAATGAAATTAATTATGAAAAATCAATACAGAACAATGAGATGGTGAACTAACCAACTTGTCTTCAATCTCTTTGTGGTTGCGGCTGCATTTGCTCTGAATCTCATACGCCCACGTTCCATACAGTCGACTGAATTCTGTATCTAATGATAGAAGGTAGTTGTTCATTGCTTTGATGACATCTTCTTTCAGTTGTTGTCCGGAGACCTCCGTGAGAGGAGCATTCACAGTACTAGCTCCCTGGATCCATGTTTCGTTTACTTTCGGGTTGGATCCTGTGACATGGAATGGAATGAATCTTCTATAAATCCCGCTATACACTATCCATTTTACAGACAATTTGTGCCCAACTGCTGTACAAGACATGAATGTGAATTGGATGACGTCACGCTTGACGTCGTCTGCGTGTACAGAAAATGGACGTACCAAAATAAGCGCTTTGCACGGAATTGGACGAGATATTGTTGCAGTTGGTATCAGTTTTTTTTCCACTCCATGTGGAGTGGAACAAACTACTAACCACTAATGGGCTACCAATTTTCTGAGCATATAAACGGACTGTACTTATAAAAGAATTGTGTATTTAATACAGTGTTTTATTCACAATTTGTTATTTCCGAAGTTCAACTGATATGAAAACACTGCTACGGAAGAGGAAACACAACTGCACATAATATATTACCCACGCAACCGACTCGAGAGAACACATCAGCCGCAATTAGGAAGCAGAAATGCCCCTAGGAGTGCGCTGGTTAATTAGTATTATTCCATACAATCTGCATCCAATCTGGTGTGTATAGCACGAAACATTGCGTAAAATGGACAGTTTAGAGCTGACTTAAGATACAAACTCCGATTTTTTTAAGTATAAGATTATACGCTGGTGGTCGGATGCAGTGTGGCACGCGGTCCGAAAAATTTCCCCCACTCCTTTGAGAACGGATCATCTCAATTGCTGCAGTACGATTTTTCTGTGGTGAAATTAGGATGTGTGCGAGTGTAGGAGAGGCAAAATGAAGGTGGGTGTTAACCAAGGACGAGAAGGAAGGTTAATTCGCCCATACGCATCACCCCTCTGGTCTACCACGCACGTAAACGTCTTTTCACCACAGATACATAGTACTGAACATCGATCCGTGCACTAATAAGGGATGAAATATATAGTGTCAAGTTTGGAGTCCTAAATATAATAGTTTTGGGAAGTTCACAAACATACTAAAATTACCGCTGTGAATATTATTTACATAACGATCTTCACCACCTCGGCTAAAAAAGTACATGAACTTTTCTAATGAAAACTCTAGATACATTTTGTGTAGGTACTTAGAGAAATCAGTTTCTTCAGAAAATTTTAATTGAAAGTCAATAGTATATTTCCTATTTTCACTATATCTGTCTAAACGAATTAAATATTCTGTACATTAGTACACTAACTCTGGAGAATAGTGTTTTTTAAATCTACACTGTAACATAATAATTATAAAGTTTAAAAGTGACTATAAAGATAAAATATGAACATAAAAACTGCTAGATCATTTTCTTTAAAGGAGTGTTTTATAGAGCATTATTTTTATTAAATCGCAGATCATCATATCCCAGTCTCATGACCGCCACGCGTCTTATATACCTGAAGTAATAAAATAATTAATAAGTAATAAAATTAATATAAAATTTGTATTATAAATTTTGTTTTCGAGTAATTAAAATTTATTTTAAAGAATGTATTTTTGTTCCATTTTCTTTATCGAATAAATGTAATTACATTCACTTGAATTAAAGAAATAGAGCTTATAGAAAGTGATTCATTTACATTGAATGGAAACATGGTAAATGAGACGCATTCTACGTAATAGTCAGTCGTTTGGATAACCTTGAAATTTTTGTAATGTAATTTGTAACCTTTCCTGCATAGACGATATGTTCCTACACTTACCGCTTACACCACAGATAGCGACGAGCGCGAAAATTGCTACAGCGAACTTCATTTTGCTTGCGACTGACTGAAGCTCCTTGATTCGTTGTTTCTAATATATGTAACAGTTCCTTTATCGCGAATGAATTAGAAGGAAGACGCACTTATCTTGAGAAGCCGCAAATCAGAGGTATTCGAGCTGCATTGAGAAACTGTATTTATCACTCTCAAATCAGCATGATAATGATCCTACCCATCAAAGAAAGAACAAAGAAATCGCATTCTCCTTGATTTTTTATCTGCTACTTAATGGTTGTTATTACATATTCCCATCATGAGAGTGATTGAATTTTTTGAAGTGTTTTCCTTATCTGATAATGTTTTGATGAACGAAGCAGCGCCCGTCGCAATCTTTTGAAGTAACAAGTTATAACTAATTTCTGATATAATTAATTTTCATAAATGCTTGAATTGAAATATTGAATAAGCAACTTTTCAGTGTTACCCCTATTCCTTATAGCTTATACAACCTGAACCATCACCGTTTTGCATGTCAAATTGTAAAGACCATTTCATACCAACTAACCTGACATTTGAGCTCCCACACAGAGAAATTTGGCACGACACCACAATACGACACTTATTTCAAAGTGATGAAACTAATTATTTTGTAGCGATATTATCAATGCTAATATTTCTTTAAATTAATCTATTAAAAATAGTTTATTTTCAATTTTACTTCTTGGTAAACGTACGCTTTATATTCTTGGCTTTTAAAGACGATGTGTTAACAATGGAAGTGTAAGCCATGCGCGTATGAATCTTCGTCGGCGAGATTGCAGGGAATAAGTCTACTAAATATTGTTCCCGACCTTGTTCCTCTAAGCGAGAAGAAAATTATTATTTGTAAAAATAGTTAATAAGGAGTTTCCTGTTGAAATTTCTCCGTCACTTATACGCTCGTGTTTATTAACGTTCTTGTCTCGTACACGACGTAGATATAAAGGAGGACCAGTAAACGTTTGGAAGTAAGTTACGTGAAAGTCACGTGGAAGAGGGCGCATGAAGAAAGATGCAGAAGGATAATTTCGAGTTGTCCAGAATATTCATTGCAATACCTACCATAACGACCTCTATCTAAAGGTGCAGTGCTTAGTGGGAAAACATAGGAGGAAGAACGTGATAGATGTAATCGACTGTAACAAGTTGTTAAAGAAAACGAGACGGATTGCTAAAGAATTCGTATTAATTATGTTATGTTGAATGAAAATTTGAGACAGGTACTTCAAAAATGAGTACTTTTTTGGGTAGTAGTTTCCAATTCTGTTTCACAAACACGTAGAAATATCAACTTGTAGTTGTAACGGGAGAAGACTGTTTGATAGAAAGTTTTCCTTCTTCAATCAATCGTCATCGTCGTTCAGCGTCATCCAGACGTTTGAAAGGTTGTTGACGGGTAGGTTAATTAAAAAACATTTATTCTAATTACCAACCAAAATGTTGTGAAATGACAATATTTTGTGGTGAATTAATTCCAATGAATAATTTATAATTTGTGTGCTTTGAACCGTACAGTTTGCTATAAAATGAGTATTGAGTCTATCCTGTGGGTCAAACCGGCTGAAGACAGAGGTTGGCTACATCTCCTTTTAGTGGCGATGCGTATTAATAGTAGACCTCTACGCTCCAAGAACGCGTTGCTACCTTCGGGGTGCAGATTTGTTTGTTTGCGTTAGTAAAATCCCTTTTATGGCGAGAAAAAAATGTCATTAAACATTTACACTGCCGAAGAGAAATACATTCAACTCCTTATATATTTGATGGGGATATCAGAATAATAATTTAATAAAAATCTGATGTGTAAGCAAACTGACCGTATATTTCCGTCCTGACACCTTTTAAGGCATTTTCAAATTCAATTTACAAGTTTGGTTATCTTTTGTTGTGTTGGAGAGTTATCAAGGACAAAAGATCTTATTTACGTAGACACATGCGATGGTAAGAATATCATAATTTTGAGGATAGGCTCCCTTCGAATCAGTTCGTGAAGATCTGAATATATTACGAAGTCATTTGGACTTTTGGACTGTTACTTTTCGTAACCAGATAACGACCTTTGAACGAAGGTAGTTTCATTATGTGGAAAAATGGAACAATCTTTCTCAAATGCTGATTTCATCTGCTATCTTTTAAAGAGTGTTACAAATCAGTTCTTCCACCTAAAACTATGAGGCGGCACTTAACACCCAAACATATCCAGATTTTCAATGACTATCTTATCTTTTCTCTTTTCCTTGTGTAGTAGTTAGATCTTATCTATACAAGGCTGTATATTCAAGTCAAAGAACGAGAGCTTGTAACGTAATATGTTTGTTTCAAACATTACCATTATTCGAAAAATAAAAAATAAATTAGTGAACTTGAATAATTTATTTACAATATAAACACTGTAATAAAGGCTCTCTTTGATATAAACAGAATAGATGTTATTCTTAAACCGTTTTAATGCTTAACTGGCACCTGGCATTCTCATACTACCAAAAATGGGTATGAAAAGTGAACATATTAAACATGTGAAGAAATATTAACGCAAGTTCCAATTCATTAACTGTCGGAAACATGAATTTTTGGTTATGTTGATGATACATATATATATAT
>NNCF01128189.1:360977-497842 GCA_002313205.1 Laupala kohalensis | reverse complement strand
AGAGGGTGGTGAGTCAATTGGGAAGCAGTGTTTGAATTAAAGAAAATGTAGGGGGGCGGGGAAACTATTGAATCTTGTTTTTTCATATTCCAATATAGTAGTTTAATAAAATTCAAGATAATGCCATTATTTAGGGGGTCATACTTCATATTACTGACCAATTATCAATGTTTTAACTTATTTTTCATATAATAATGATTTTATAACCTTATTATAACGATGTTCATAAACCTTGTTGGCACATTAATTGAAACTAATGTTCAATTTTGAATATCACGAGAGGAGCAATTATGTTTCTTTGGTTGTAAAATAAAAATGAGATGTAGAAGAAGGGGGAAAAGCCTGGGAAAATTCCCTGGCTTCCCCTCTTTAACTCGAATCCTGAGATGGAAGGCTCCTCCTCGGAACAATAGTCGATAATACAAAATGTTTAGATGTGAAATAAGAAAGAGGTGAAAAAGACTTCGTTCTACAGAAATATATCAATGAAAGAATTAATGTCTTTTTAACAAGGCACAAAAAAGCTATTACCCATATTAAGAAAAGAATCATACAGATCTCATCATGGAAATCGAATTTGATTTTTTATGCTTCCTATATACTTTAACAGTTTTTAATATGTATTCGTTTCAAAATAAATGTAAATTGTAAATAGGTGAAACTAATAAGGCCACGAGGAACATCCATTAGAGCACTTCTTTTCTTCAAAATTACGAAGTAAACTCGTAAGTAATAATAGAATTCGTAAGTCTATGAATAATTCTTGTGCTCTTAAATACACTTAATAACTTCATTTTTCTGTAAATTATCTTTAAAACCTCCCAACAAGTTAATATTTATTTTACAATTTGAAACTGCATTAGCTTTTCATAAATTTAAAATTATACTTCCATCGAATATCGTTAAACGCCAGAGTATTGCACCTTCGGTTATTCAATAGTGATTCAAACCAATCACAACGAAAAATGTGCGAAAGGAGGAAAACTTGAATCCCACAAAATAACAGGTTTTTTATGAATCACCACTCTCCACAGCTGTGTTTACCTATTAAAACTCGATGGTATTTCCGACTTGATCTTAGCGCTTCTCGTTTCACTGCTTCTTCAGGTTACGACAACATGTAAAGGACAAGTCAATCGCCTTAAAGAATTCAGTGGCATTTTGATCGCTGTTTCAACGGGAAACAAATAAAACAATTTCAGATTGTTTGGAGGTCATTTAAGATTGCAATCTGGCGCGGAAACAAGCAAACAGAATCGTTGGTAAATGCCAATTACATGTTCCCAAACCATTCGCAAGTGTTTAAAAATATTTCGTTTTTACAAGCTGCGAGGATTCGACTAATCGTGCGGAATTTCGTGCTAATGACATAGAAGGTATTTACATTCGGATAGTCTTTTAATAAAGAAACCATCATGCAAAATCACTATGACATATATACTCTTATACTTTCGGAGAAAATGTGGGAATGTGAGTATATTGCAAGAATATGAAGGAAGAATTGTATTATCAAGAGATTTTAATTCAACCTGAGATTTTCTTTAGTTGCTATAGGAAACTTCATTCAGACGCGTTATAGTGCATGTTCAATATTTTAAACATAAAAATACATTAATAAACTATTATTAATGAACAAATATATCGATGCATCTTGTTTAAGCATGTTTCTGGTATATCCGTGCATTCATATCGCAAATTTAAAGTGCCGGGTTAACTGATAGGACAGGTCTATATTATTCACGAAAACGAAACGTCCGTTTCTTGAGCACCTTCAACGCATTATCATATTATTCCTCACGCATTTATTGCCCATAGCGGTATGAATCCGAAACTTTATACGCAATCTTCATTAACACGCCGTATATCTTCGCTGACAGAATCCCGCCCTGTAGAAGGAAACCAGCGGGGTTCTTTAAGGTAAACCTGCTCCTCGACGGCCAACGGACTCCATCCTTCCGCGGAGGATTCATTTCTTCTTCTGACAGCCGCCAGTATCGACCCTCACCTCCTCAGGCAAACCCTCCCTTCGAATCTCAAGCGAGCACGCAGAATGAAGATCACAGGATGTGGGGAGACGTAGAGTGCAACGGGATACGAACAGAGGAAGTAGACGAAACGGATGGGTGACGTCGCACCAACTAGCAGCCTCCGGCACGGGGATACGAGGAGTTGATACGGCACTTATTTATGTTTGTTTTTTTACCAGTAGATAGCTTCCTCCCATTTGCGTCGAGATGGAATTGCAGATGGTGATAAAACCAAACTCAACAGCGAGTGGACAACACGAAAAATATTAAATAACCAATCAAACGAATTTTTTAAAATAAAAAGGTAATGATTTTGATAATTAACGAAGTGTGTCTCATTCCTCATTTTTATACTTTGATACGATGATCACTTTCTTTGTAATGCTATATTATTTCAGATAACACTTGTATATTAGATGGAGTAAATCAATAGAACTCTTGCGTCTCACGAGAATGATGACTAGGAACCCAGGGAATATACGTTCAAACTTCGAGTAGACTAAGTTTGAAATATTCGTCTTCTACTTAGAAAATGTAGGAGACATAAAACACTGCTCCGTTTTATAACACTTCTTGCCCAATCCATTAGCACATTCCTCCTCTTCATGCCTAGTCCAATCTTGTTACAGGTGATCAATCAGGATGTGACTCACCGTGCTCTCTCTTCGTCTTTCCTTAGACTTAATACTTTTTTATTTAATTTTTCTTATAAATCGCGGTCGCAGCAGTAATTACGCGCACATACACCCGAGGCAATCCATCTCCTGTACTCGAGACACTTCGATCTCAGTGCCACACAGTGGTACGAGTGCATAAACTAGACAATATTAAAAAATTATTAACAACGGTGGATTATTACCTAAATTCTTGAAGATTTAATTTAACGCATACATCTGAACACAGAAATTTTATTATTAATTGTATATAAATAATGACATACGAAACAGATTTTGAATATTGTAATTTTGTATTATAGATATAAACATTATTTAATGAAGACAAAGATAATATAAAATTGGTTTTCCAGGAAGTTTTAAAATACTTTTACACGAACATTAACATTGCTTATCTTACGGAAAGATAAAAAAGTTTCATTCTAGAGGTGCCCCAAAGTGGTAGAGGTAATTTTTTAATTGTGCATTTCGGTCATAAATTTAAATTGCGTTCTTCAGAATACATTCCAATTTGAAGAATTGTAAAAAAGGAATGTCGCTAGTATTTTAATATTATGTACATTTTTTAACTTTATAAGTCGGTACAAGGATAGCCGACGTAAACTATCTTTTTTTAAAGTTAACATGGAGTTTGTACAATAATATATTTCTTAATGAAAATGTTGTAGTTATACTTATGTTCAAGGTACAGTTTTCATCCCACTGTGCAACACGTCGTCGCTGCCTCCTCCGCGAGGTGTGTTTCTTCTTGCCGCGAGCGAACAGCGAGCAGTTCGTCATGAGCACGCCCGTGCCGGAAGCGGCACGGACCATCACGCTGGATCGTGCCGCACCGCTCCGAGAGCAAGAAACGCCTCATCCGGCATGCGCCGCGGAGACATCTGCAGCTTCTTTTTCGTCAAGGAAAGGTAACACGCGTTTTTTGTTTTCGATTCCAATTTGAGAGAGAAAAATCCCGATTGAATGTTCGACAATGTTCCAATATTTGCAAAAACGAGTCATTTCTCATTCGGAAGCTACATCAATTTAAAAAAACAGGTCTAGTATTAATTTATTCATGTAAAATATATTTTGGACATCCCCCCTCCCACTTCAATTCCATTCATTTTATGAAAAAGTATTTCGTGGTAAATGCGTAGAGAGATTTTTTAAATTACATATGATTGTATCTTCTATTTGCACAGCATTTCTTTCGGAACTTCGACTCTTTTCAGTTGTTGCTTTTTAAATAAATTATTGGAAAATATCTTTTTCTTCTCCTTTTCTTTATGAAACCGACAAACGTGGTCACTATATACCGAAAAATTAATTTACAGAGAATATGTGAGATGAAATGTACTTTTATTCAATTGGTTGAGAAAGTAATATTAAAAAGAAATATTTCTTGACATGTAACGGAGAACAGNTTCAATTGGTTGAGAAAGTAATATTAAAAAGAAATATTTCTTGACATGTAACGGAGAACAGCTAGGTTACAAAGTAAGATCAGATTGGGACATGGTATGATTTATTGAAAAGAACCCAACGCTTACAGTAACATAACCTATCCCCTTTGTTGCATATGAATAAGAATATAACACCGCAGGCATTTCGATTCAAAATCATCAAGTACTCGATTTGATGCCCGAGTACGCAGTTTACTAATCCTTCGTCACATCGACCTGCGGTGTGGATGGCAACGCTGCAGTCCACCTGCAACAGAAAACTACCGGCGAAAGATGCTGCTAAAAACACAGCGCCCAAGATCCGTTGGGACATTCCGGCGTAATTAAAACGGAGCAGGAACGCGCAGCACGACCTTTCAAGTTGTCCGGACAACGAAAGAGGTTAAGAACGCCGGTGGTCCTTCTACTGAAGCCCTCTGTTGCGGACACGTCCCACAAATCGGAGTGGCTGTGGTTCAACAATTCTCCTAACGATGCTCTCACTAATATGTGAAGTAGAGTATTTCTTCCTTTCTTTACGCAGAGAAACAGTAGTTACGAATCGACTTGATTGTTCTTACATATCATTCAAATTAAAATAAAGTTTCTCCATTAAATTCAACTATTTTACAAACATATTTAGAAGCACATGCCCATACGCTGACGAAACAACATTTTATGTTTATTAATTGATGTGAACACTCATATTCTTCCTATGTCAAAAAGTCATGAATCATAAAAATTGGACTAAGGCAGACGCGTACCCGGAATGCGGGAGCTCGGGCGGCTCGGTTCCCTCCCGGATTTCTGTAACCAGTTGTTATGAAAGTTCTTTCTTTGTATAAAATACTGTCACCATTTGGTAATTAAAATGACATGAATTGAACAAATACTTTAAGGGTAAACATCTTAAAAATGAACATTAATAAATTATTGACGAGAAGTATGGGCACCCGCCGAAATAAATTTTAGTCTACGGGCCTAAGCATATCGATTCGTGAACGTATAGAAAGTAGGATTTACAATTTCATGATACGTATTTTTTAAGATCAGGGATAACTGATAGTATTCTATAAACGAAAAAATCAATTAATTTACTTATTCCATTCTTATGTTTAAATTATCCTCATTATTTTCTTAATATTTTTATGTATTATTTATTTAATTTATTATGAGACCATTGTAGCTCAATCGAACAGTTCATAGGTATACTAATTATTTTCAAGTTTTTACTATTTTCAAAATTTGTAAGCTAATTACAATATATAAAAATAATTATTTTCCAAATATCCAAGTTATTGTTAGTTCTAATATTTACATCTTGAACTTTAATTTTTTGTTTAACAATCCTATTACCTGATCTTAATTGTGCCCTCAGTACTTAAGGCATGTCACTTTAAAGTACTTTTCATCAACACTTAAAATGTAATATTTAGACATACCTTTGGAAGTTTTTAAATTTTGAGCATAAAAATTCAAAAAACTACCCAAATTGTCATTATACTCCAATTTAGAGTGAACAAAACGTTCATATAATATAGTTATACGTTCTATACTGAATATTATAAGAGTAAGGTGTTTTAAGAATTACAAGTAAACTTGTTAGAAACCTTGAATATAATATGCGAAGCTCTACCATCCGTGAATCCCATGGGCATCTTCGGGACATGATATGGGACAGTTTGACTTTTGATATATAATTTAAAATATATTACTAAAATATCTTAAATATAATTTAAAACGCATTTTTATGTTAAAATAACTAAAATATGAGATATTCATATTCAATTTATTTGTGATTAAAATCTTTTGTCCCGCCAGAATCGTATTTCGACTCATTGTGCGTCATCCTGGACAGAAGACGATCTCCTGAGGTCAAGGCACCGCCACACGAGGAGAACACACATGAGCGGATGACGCTCATTACTCAGAGGACGAAGTAACGAGACAACACACGTGAATAATGTGCGTTTGTGACAGCAGCTGCTGTAATGAATCATGTACACATTTGTTACTTTTATATTGCATCCCATGTTATTAATTGAGAGTATATATACATCATGGAACTTGAGGTATTATATCCGCTTTGACTGGTCAAATCATCAACTATTCACGAACCTTGGAAATATTTACCAAAGGAGTTCTAATTAATTAATTAATAATTCGTACTATTGATTTTTCCTCTTGGACGAGGACAATTATTTTGTGATTTTAAATCTTGATAAAAAATTTAGATTGTCGTTTGACTCTTTCCTTGACAAGAGTCGCATTGTCTTCAGTTATGTGATGCGGTTGTAATTTCTGTAAGAATAGTATTTTCCAGTTTTGGGTGAATTATTCTTGTAAATGCCGCTTAGGGTGTGAAAATCTTAACGTCATTGCATTCCTATTTCCATTTGCTATGTCTTAGTAGGTGTTTCTTCCTATGTTAAAGCGATACTTTTGCCAGGATAACAAAAAATATCAGCTCCCGAAAATTTCTCCATATAAGCTCAAAGTAATTTAAATTTAAAGTCAAATAACTCAAAATTTTGCATTCCAAGTGTATGTGAATTCATCGTCACTGGATAGGGAATGGTTCAAACTATCATTTAAAACATATTTTGGGTGTACTTTAGACTAGTCACTCTGACGGATATAATACCTCAATCACCACACAATACTCCGCACAAATGTTACACCTCGAGATATTATAATTGGTGACATTTGGCAAATACTTACTCAACACCAGTATTTGATAATGAAGAATATCTTAAATATGATGCATAGTAGAAATTTCTATTTTACAGTCTTGGACATCTGGATCTGGTCATTTGACTGCCATCTGTTGTTTAGAAACCACGATTGGGATGAATGACGATAAGGTGACCGAAGTACAAACAACATACACCACCATAAGATCAAATTCCAATGACGTAACGTTCCCAATATTTTCCAATACAAATTGAGATATGCTACCAACTACTGTCGCTAAACAAGCCTTCATAAAATTAGTTAAATTAATTAAAAAATTAACCTGTTCAAATCCTTTACCAAATCAGCTTAAACATGGGACAATTCTTTCTTGTAGGTTATCACACTATGACTATTTTTCCTAAAAACTCCATGGGTTTAAGTTTACATCCATTGAATTCTGTCTCGTTGAAAACTTCCTCCTCAACAAGTGACGGTCGCGTGGCGCTTATTTATTTACAGGTATCAACGTTTGCTCCTCTCTCTCTAGACACGCTGCGGCCACGCTCACAGTCATTTGACGCTCAGTTGGTTGCGGCAGAGATGAACCGGTGATGGCAGTGAAGCCCAAATGAAGTGCTGGCAGAGACATAGTCCAGTTTGTGAAAGAATTTGTGGAAACTATTATATCCAGGTGCGATAACTTGGAGCAATAATATCGCAAAAAAACAAAACTAAGTGTCATAGATAACTTGTTAAACATTCAATTTTGACGAAATTTAAGTACAGGCATTTTCAAGATTTCATTATCGCGAAAGTAGAGTTATTTCTGATTATATATCATGACTAAATATTCTTCTATCACAAAATGTCTTCCTTAAAGTTTTTGAAAAAGAGGAAGTACCGTTTGGTGTGGAAAAAAGTCAAAATCTTTGTTTTGGATAGAATTGTTTTCCCAGCACACTATGAATATGTGGTTCCTATTTACTCATAAATAGAAAGAAATGATTTACCATCTTTCAAATACGAATATATCTCTGAATATATAAGATATAACTAGTTAAAATGTAAAAATGTTTGACAATATTTTTTTGGAATATGCTGGAAGTCTTTCTTTGGAAAGTAAAACACTTGATTATATTTATCATAATATTTTTATGGAAATAGTTTCACGTAGACAAAAATATAATTTCAATACTAAACCGATAAATTAGGACAAATTTTCTTGAGGACAAAATTTCATTATGAGCCATCAATTACGAAAAGGATGTTAAAAAGAAACAAACATTTGTAGAAACGAGAAAATTTTAATTTTCATAAAAGAATTTTTATATACAAATGTTAAGTATATTAACATAATTACAAGTAATTTTCAAATCCTCTTTTACATTAATACATTTTCTAATCACGTTCATTGTCGGTCTGTGTGCTGGAAACGTTTGCCAAAGATCGTTAGAAGCAACGCGGATTTTCCTTGTCACAACAACGGCTCACCATACACACCACCATGGGTTATGGAATGAATGTCACCAATGCCTTCTTCCGGCGTTGACAGAGAAAGCAGTGGAGTAGTGAAATCGTTCGTCGCTCAATACAAAAACGGACGTAAGTGCTACAGGGACTCAGCCCGGCAGGTTTGACACAGTACGCAACCATGAATCGGAAAATTACCCAGCCTCGACAAGTGAAACTCCGCCGATCGGTTCCTTCATTACGCTCCAGAATGAAACCAATGAACGCTAGGCACAGACGCAAACACGCCTTTACGCAACATGGCGTGTTTGCTTTGTAATAAAAAAATACTAACAAAAAGTAAAAGTAAAGATTGGTTAACTAATTTTTACACTCTTTCAACATAATAATGCAGCCAAAATCTATATATCATATTACGGAATATCGCTCAGAAAATTGAAAGTTACTTTATTAGTTAATTTGCGCAAAGTCTGTATAAGATTACTATCTCAAAATGAGAAAATTATAGGTTGCTGAGTTTAGGAGAAAAGAAATTCAATTGATTCCTCCTTTCAGATTATCAACCCATAAATTAGCCTTTACGGATTAACTATAACAACGTACCATAATCGATCACGATATTACATTCTTTGTAGGAGCACTTTCATGGCAGCACTGTAATAAGATTAGCTTTCCTAAACTACTCGCAAATTGTGTAATGTGAGTAATGTTCCGCGAGCTAATAGGTGAGATAAGAGAGCTCTATAATTAGATGAATTAAGAAATCGTGTGAATCCTAGCATCAACAAATGATCCATTAACATACTCGTATCTATTAACTCACTGAAATGTATCTTATCTGTTCATTCTCAAATGCTTAAGTGTAGAATCTTTTTTATTTGAGATTAGGAATTAGACAAAAATTTCAGAAGAACCACGTAGCATCTCCCATTTGTAATAAAAAGCAGCTCTCCAATTGAGTTTTCATATTATTAAAAGCCTTAAGATAGTCTACATATGCTCATATACTTTAAAGTTGCAGATTCAGAGGTAGCAAAAACACTTTCAAAATTGGGAATTGTATTAGAGACTTACGACTTATCATGTTATTCCCATGTGTAACATCACACCTCAAACCCTGATGTGTTATTATTTCTTTGGTAGAAGCGGGATCCACATAAATACAAAAATCCCTATGGTAGTTTTTGTCGCTGCCACCAGCTCGGTTTCCCGAGCAACCAAACTCACGTGTAATAATAATAAATAATGTTTTATTACAAATTACATGAAATCTGAATTGTTTACAGACACAAACTCCCAAAATCATTAGTACATCTAATAATCTGTTATTAGACAAATAATGCTGTCAGAGAGCATTGTTTATACTTTGTAAAATATAGTTGAAGACAACTAAATTTTAAAAACCCTCAAGTTATCTGTTCCTTTGAAAAGATAAGCTGTTTTCCCCAACAACTAACTGATACTAGTTACGACCCTCGCACCTAGTAATGAGTTCATTAAGTCTACCACAGCAGCCTTAACAAACATCTAGTCTCCGCGATCTAGATTTAGTACAGTCGCTTGTCCGTGCTGACGGATCTCTACGTTCCTTTGTAAAGCGTCTCCGAGAAGTTTCACTCCTCCCAATATATACTGTACCAGACGTCACGTGATCAATGAATAACCACGCCTTCGCCACCACCGTGCAAGCACTCTTTTTGTGTCACCCCTTTTGCTTCTAGGAATGCAGAGAACGCGCCGTAGAGGACGAATCGTCATGAGCGTCACCTAGGCGCTTCGCAAACACCCTTTTCGTTCTTCATTCATTTCTTCGTGGAATTCGTCTTTAATTTAGGTACACCTGAACCCCCGTGGGTCAACGTCGCCGACTGCATTCTTCGAATACACTGGTACATACTTTCCTTAAGATGACAGGTGTTCGTTCGAACAATACCTCCACACAGAAAACTCGTCGCACGTCCGTCTTAGCGCTGACCGGCCACTTATTGTAATATTCTTAACAGCATCCTGCTTGGGAAATACAAAGAGCTATTAATATTTCGTAAGTTGATGGCATGTCATGGTGCCGAAGTTACACCATGATTTAGTTTCTCTTCTCGTTCGAATAAACACTTTATTTTCTACGTCTGTAATCCGCACTGCTCAATGAACACGCGCTGAAGCCTCGATCCAAATCATCATTATCATTATCACGAAGTCTGAATGTCGTGTCAACGCAAAAGAAGTTCATTGAAAGCTTCATGAGAAAGCGGAGGTTTCGTAAAGTTTCAGTGAGCGAGGGAGTCAAATGCTCTGTCTGGTGGACGAGCGAGTTAGTGCTATATTCAAGCGAATTCTTCATAATTTTCTACGATTTATAACAGAGAGGGAAAATGTACGCTTTTCATAAAGTGCTCGGCCACCGACATTCATATGATGGTTAATAATGCTCCATAACTTAGAATAAAGAAGATAGTGTGATTGTAGTTTCTTTAATTTATCAAATCCGTTTATTAACATCTCGTAAAAGTTTTTGCGGGTCGTTCATGAATGAATACACTATTTTGAACATAATCTACTATATTTTTCGTTACTTAGAAAATTTAACTTCTTAGTTACCACATTTTGTATGACCCCGTATATTTTCGAAACTTCCAATCTTTTTTATGTTGCACGGAATACCTAAACCTCTACGTGAAAAAAATGGAGGGATGGTAGAGCACAATAATAATAATGATAATCGTTACAATATCTCAAACAAAAGGAAAATAGAAAATTCACACTGAATCAAAAATACTTTTATCAGAATCTATCTACAGATTCAACTAAAAATGAACCACTGGCACAGAAGTTAGTTGAAGAATTCTGGAGTGCCCAGTCGTCTCATCCTGTACAGCAGAACACCATTGCTCCTTGGTTGGAAAATGAATTATCTAGACCCAGTGAAGAAATGGGAGAACCTACTGCTTCTTTAGAGGATGTAAAGGAAGTTTTCAGAAAGATGCATCAAGACCAGACGTAATACACAATTTTTGGTCGAAGTACCTAACAGCCCTGCATACGTCTTTAGTGAATGTCATCAACAAAGTCATTGACAATCCAAATTAAATACTAAGATTCATGTGCCAAGCAATAACCTCTTTGAAGCCTAAAAATCCTGAAACGAGTAACTCAAAAAATCATGGACCTATTACCTGTATTAATACAGTGTACAAAATCCTTTAATCCTAGAATCGCGCAGAAAGTAACCCAACATATAGAGACCTAAAAATATAATAACGGAAGGGCATAAAGGGTGCAGAAAAGGGGCTCAGGGATGCAAAGAACAACTGCTAATTGATACGGTTGTAGCCAGCCAAGTAAAGAAAAAAGAAAGAAATTTAGTTGTTAGTTCGACTATCAAAAAGCATACGATTCCGTTCCACATTCTTGGCTTTTGAAAATCTTGGCCATCTACAAAATTCACATTAAAGTAATCAGATTACTTAAAACTCTCATGAACGACTGGTGTACACAATTAGAATTGAAAAATGGTAATAAAACAACAAGATCAAACAAAAATTCGACGTTGCATTTTCCAGGGCGATACATTCAGTCCAATTTGGTTTTGCCTCGCACTCAACCCTTTGTCAAAGATGTTGAATTAATCGGGTTTGGGATTTAAACATCTCGATGGAAACAAAAGGATTCATACCATTAGCCACTTGTTTTATAAGGATGACTTAAAATTATTTGCTAAAGATAGGTGGACTAAGTAGACTTCTGGAGATCACTGCACAATTTAGTAAAGATATGCAAATGAATTTTGGATCCGACAAATGTGTTATGTTGAATGTTAAAAGAGGTAAAACTGAAGAATATCAGTTCAATTAAAGTACAAGCAAACTCCTGTGAAATAGGAGCAATGAATTCTCATAACAGTTACAAATATTCTGGAATATTCTGTTTTCCTTTCATGTTGTTAGAAAACATATGATTAGATTAGTAAATATGAAAACTGTGTTTTGCTTTACTTTTCACAATTTGGTTACTATTCTATAACATAATATTGTTTCTCACTTCCAAACATCGTGAATGCAAGTCTTTGTTGCTATTAATGATTGAATTGTTAATAATCCGTTGATTTAGTACACATGCTTAGTATGTAATGTCTAATTTCTTAAAAAAATATACATCGCAGTATTGAACAAATTGACAATGTAACACCCAGACAATTCCGACTCTTGCTCGTAATTGGCGCAAAACTTTTCAAAGAATAAAAGATGTTTCTGGAAGAAACAAGAAAAGGAAATTTCGACACTTACCTTCGACGAGTGACGTGAGTAGAGTGACGTTGGCAGCCTTCCGACGGCCCGCGGGTAAATTCAACCCGATCTTCTCCAACTTCTCCCTCAACAGTCGTCCGCCGTTCTTCGACTTTGCCCTACGCACGAGAAAATTCAACATGAATTTATGTTCCGGAGGATGACAGTTACTCATTACTATTCATGAGGTAAAAATGTTAAGATAATTCTTCAACACATCTAAATGACACACAAAAGTCAATCAAATAATCTTGTGGACTTAAGCCATTGACATCACTTTCATTTCAATAAAAAAAAAATAGTGCTTAATATTTCTATGGAGAGCAGGGTTATTTCTTTGGACATGAAGATAAAGAATACTGTTACTTCATGCTGGCTTTATTCAATATTACCAACCAATTGTATTTTTAAGAATATAAATTATATTTATTTAGTATAAAAATCCATTAAGGTGGCTGCTAACAATTGAAAGTTTCATTTCTGTGCTCCCTCACTTATATTGGTTCAAAATATCAAAGGAAAAGGAGCCAGTTCGGATAATAATATTTGTCGGAACAGTAAGATTAAAAATATAAACGAAATTAATCATGGAGAATCGGACGTATTGAGAAATTTTAACAATACAATTTATTTTGACAACAGTCATTATAACTGTATATTACAAAATATGACGTTTCCTGATGAGAAAACAAGCTGTCAAAATTTAAAACACTTTTTAACATAGGATCCGTGTGAAATGCATATATGAAAAATACAGGAAAGAAAATCATATTTAACAACAATAATGTACATAATTAAGTTCGCTTTGTAAAGAAAAAAAATATGATATACGTAGATGCAAACCACTTAATTTGGCCAATAAAAAAGACATCCAAAAACAAAACTAGTGTGCAAAACCATTGCACATACTTTCTCATATACGTTTCTCCGTCTGCAGCACAGAGTGAGAAAAAAATCTATAGTGAAAAGATCATTTTGATGTGGTCCTATATATTTTGGTCGTCTTCCAGTGCACTATTCATGATCAAAGTCGCTAAATGAACTTATTACTGTTTTTTATTTGAAATTTGAAAGTAAAATAAATATTCAGAATATTATTTCAAAACAAATAGCGACATATCAGTCTTAGAAATATCGTAAAAGTGTTATGTAAATGTAATTTCGTTGTAGACAGAAATTGATGTATTTTCGTATCTGCAGTGCGTTTGCTGTCCTCCTATGTATTTTATCATTATGATATATTTCATTTCAGTTTACGAAAAGTGTATTCTACGTCTGCTTGGTCCATTTACACTGCTAAATATTATTCACGATTCTTGATACAGTAATGTGTAAGTGTAGCACACAGAAATTAATTCACTGCGTCTATACCAAACTTTCAAGCGAAATACCGCTAATGCGAATGCAACGCTCACTAATTGTAATTTACGTGCAGAAAATGTAAGCAAAATCGTTGGATCCGTTTTTGAGAAACATTGAAAAGAGTACTTTGACCTTCGTATGAAGTACTCTTTGTTTTAAAGTCAAAGTAAAAAGTTAGAGCACGTGCATCGACAACAAGTAAATTCTACCGTAAATACAAAATGCGAATTAAATTGATTCATCCATTTACTCGGAATCGCTGGACACAGACGAACAGACAGATGGACGGACGGACGTTTTGCCAAAAACCACTTTTTCAGAATAAGAGATCGACAAAACGGATATTTCCGTCGAAATCTAGCTTTCGAATTTTTTCACGATCTCTGTTCTTTCTATATACTACGTATATGAGAAAGTAAAATTGAACAACCACATTTTCAATTTCATCCTTTTCTATATTTCGTTCCCCGAGTCCTTCACCGCGTGCGAAGAGCTGAAATCTTGTGTCACAATTGTCGTAGTTCTTGCTTTCTTCTCATTATCGCCTTCGTAGCCATCGCCGTGTCTCCTGTCTCGCCTTTACCACAACCACAAGCGCACAGGCCGTCCTCGCGCCACCGAAACTGAAAGCCACATTCCCAACAGATCAGGAGGGTTTGAATGTATAGGGCTCTTGTCTTACAGTAACGACATACCAAAATTACAGATCCACCTTTCGAGAACTGTAAGATGTTTCCTGTTTTATTGCCTATAAATCAAGTAAATAAATCGCAGTATTTCGTGGTCGCTTTACTTTAGAATAAATTTTAAGTAATCCTTTATCATAATCGTTAAGGGAAGTCATCTTAATATTAATAAAATTTATTGCATGTATGTCTTGGAATGTACGCGTATGTGTTCTGTAAATACTTCCAAACATCTTGGTATAGAATGTCATTTGGGTTTATTTGTCCTCTTAAAGTAGTTGGCTCATTTGAACACTAGCACACCCCCTTCTATTGTAACACTAAATAACACTGAATGAAGCGTTTTGGGGAAAAACAGTGAAAAGAATTATTAGTGATTTACTAGGGAGTCACCGTACTTTCCCTACGGATATCTTCATGTAGCATTGCTGCCTCTTCACCACAAAGTTTTTAGTATTAAAAGACAAGTTAACGACAGGTAGAAAATACTTGAATACAAGACATAGTTTTTCAACAAATCTCAATTATGGCAACTTTAGCAAGTTCCATGTAATTCCAGTCGAGAAACTCATGGAAACGGGAGATGTTTTCTTAGTCACCACAACCCAAGATGTTAAACATCTGCTGTTACGAAAACGACTGATTATCTAGTATTTGAAGTGCTTCCTTGATAATCAGTACCACTTGGCGGAGCTCAAAGAAGTCAACCGCCCATAATTCCACATCATTCATGATCGTGAAAGTAGGAAGTTGAAACGAAGATATCGATGACTCCAACACTGTTTTACATCTTTTTTATATCTATTTGTCGTTTTTGACATTCCCACAACCATTCTCACCGGAACAGACCGGGTGGAAGTTGTGTGAGGACTTGGGAGTGGAGGTGGGTGGTGCAGTGGACAGCACACCTGCGGTCAGAGCATGAGGTCCGCGGTTCGAGTCCCGGTCCGTCGCAATTTTCACATGGCCGTTGACAATGCAAAACCTCAGTAGTCGACAGAATTATTTCAAGTACAACCTTTGCCACCTCTAGCGTTCATGTTCTCCAGTAGCATCTTCTGAACTCTGAGCGTCGTCGTCATTCAGGTCTTTTAACAACTACCGGTCGTTTCGCGCGCTGCGGATAATGAGCGCGCTGGGGGTTGGCGACAAAACAGAGGGTGCTGGGCGCCGTGATGAGCAGGGGGGGGGGAGCAAGCGATGCGGTTAGCGATGGAGGCCGAAGAAATGCTATGACAGGATGAAGACATTTAAAGACAAGCTCTCATGGATCTCGGTTTGTAAGGGGAAAAGTTGAGCGGAAATAATTTGCAGGAAAAGGGGCTTTAAAAAAATCTGAAGGCACGAATTACGTAAAGTCACGTATAGATTCACAAAGGGTGACGATATTTATTTCAGGATTATGTACAATGACAGCATGCAATGCAATAAAACATCTTCGTCACATGATGACTACAGACATGATAATAGGGGCGAACTGGGAATCGAACCAAGGATATCCTGCTTTGTTCGTAGGGTTGTTGACCGCTACTCCACCCATTCGCCNGATAATAGGGGCGAACTGGGAATCGAACCAAGGATATCCTGCTTTGTTCGTAGGGTTGTTGACCGCTACTCCACCCATTCGCCTATCACAGCAGTACCCCATTTTCACTCATGCTGAGGTTTGTGAAGTTCCAGTTCAGTAAATATGGGAACCTTGAGTACTTTGATCATGTTACATAATCATTTGTGTTTTAAATACAAAAGATAAATTTAGAGAACTTATGCCACAGTCCCTTTCCATTCTTGTACTTAGTACTCTCACTTGTATAACAGTACCCTGACGTAGCTCTTGACTTTACATCCACAGCTTGAATCATATAATTGCTGGAAAAATCTGTTGTCAATAGTCGTACCCCGTTGAAATTGAATTTCTTCCTCATAATACTGAAACATAATGCATCTCCATAAGTGACATTCATGAACTCAGAGAAGAAACTACTCAAGACAGAAACTTGAAATTTGGACGGGATTTTATTTCTGTATTGTAGAAGCTCATTAAAAGATTTTTTTCGAAATTTTGAATTTAAAATGGATCTTAGTAGTGAAACATGAATTTTTTTTTGTTATTTCCAATACATTTTACAAACTAATTAAGATATCAAGGTTTTTGAATGTCAACAAGCTACTTTTGTCTACATTAATTTATAATGAAGGACAAACAGTACCAACGATAACTTTCGTGCAAACCGGGACCAGGTCAGCTAGTTTTAATATAAGTGGGGAACATAACGGCCTCCAGAATAGAGAGACAAACGATGGTGTGACGTGGCGCTGTTACTTCCGCGAAGGGCGTGCCCAAGTAGCTGCATGGGTGGAGCGCCCGCCCAAGATGTCTGAAACTTGCCCTGACTTTTCGCGAACTGCAATGTTCATCTGGGAACGTACAAGCGGTTGATATTTCGAGGTCCAAAAACAGATGTCGATGCGTAGCGTGTTTCAGAGACGCTGCTGTTCAACTTTCAAGCGCGGAAGAGGACATCTCAGAGCTTCAGCTGGATGCTGTTTGAACAGCGAGAAATCTTACGGTAACCTTCAGCTGATCTGTGATAAAAGTTGCATCTTTACGGGCATGTATAAGTACCTAAAATAGAAGTTCTAAGTCAAATAATCGATACAATGTCTGCAACACTTTTTGATGTTTGAAAATGTCATTAAAGCCAAAATATTATGAACGACACAAGTCTACAGCAGCTGACAGTTTTTCCGGGTAATTTTCAGTTTTACTTTCGTAAATAATTTACTCTTGATGTTCTTAGGCAATTTTATGACTGGCATGTTATTCAGTATTTATAGTGAACAGACTAAAGAAGAGTTCTCAATACTGTCTGTAGGTGTCGTGACATGTCTCCAGTTTCACACTATTGTTCACTACTATTTAAGTCGATAACTTTATTTACGCAAGTAGTGAGCAATAGAATGATGAAAACCGTCATTTATTTATTTTTATTCACTTTAATGCCTTATTTTTCGTTATCTGGCGAAGTTCAGGCCGCAATGCCCGCCCTCTCACAATACCACATGGTTTAGATATTGGGAAGAAGAGATGGTGAGTTCCTGAGGGATGTGAAGCTTCAAGCGACATTAGTCTGGAGTCAGGAGTAACACAAAGAGTGACTACTCTAACAAGATAATTTGTGAAGTTTAAAATTTCGTGAATATAGATTTATGTAGAACCTATTATTTCAATTAAAATTATGATCTCCGGCACATTTTTGAATCCTATTTCATGAAGTGGTGTACCGTGATATACTCGATATTATTACGCGGATAATTTTTGTACCTAAAAATCTGGTCTTTCGTACTTAAATAATTGTTTGCATTTCCGTTCATCTTGAAGACGATAATTTTGAAACAAATAGAACATCTATCTGCTCCCATTTGATTGAAAGCAAGGATAACGAGTTTCGTGGTTCGGAGTAGTGAGCGGAATTACCGTCGTCGTTTCGGTTTAATGCACAGTTAACGAGACTTCGATACTTAACCGCCAGAAGGCGTTTACATCGCGGTTTGAGGCGTTTTAATGAAAGACTAGTTTCCGCCCTTTCTAAATCGGCAGAACAAGAAAAGGCAATCAGATGTTTTCAGCAAATCAAGTGAGATACTCAAGCGATAATTAAGAAAGGAGATTCCTTTAGGCCATTTGATGTTCCAAAAGTAAAAATGAAAGTTCACATCTTCATGGTTTCACAGGACGATCTTATAAAGAGACCATGAAAATAATCGGAGCGAGGAAAGGATATGATGTATTTGTTTTAGAAGAAAGAACACTGTCATATCGGCAGTATCATTTAATAAAAAAACGAGTAATAAAAAAATCACCGTTAATAGTCGTTGAAGCTCGATGCCTCGAGAGGAACACAATTAAGTTAGAGAAGACTTTCCACGACGTCCTGGGCAATTTATGTCAACGGTGAAAGATTAAAAAAGTGATGGTGGATTTAAAAGAAATGATTCTTTGACAAAAAACGAAACAAATTTATTTTTTCTGATCATTGCAAGTACGCTACACAGTCACGGAAAAAATTACTCAAAGGGATACGAATCATTCAAAAGTCCCAATAACAAGACGCCTCGATTTATTTCTTAATTTTACTTATATCATAAGTTTTTAACTGCTAGAGATTTATATCGAGGAAGTGACGATAGAGGTTAAGAGAGAATTGTGTAGTATCTCCACGAAATATGTCTCGGTGCTTACTGCTAACATCATTTAGTTGCACGGAAAACGAGGTAGCATTGTTAAATAACTCTTCCTATTAATTTTCAACATGTTTTAGGTCAAATCTCAGCGTGGCACGTCATCCATGACATTTTAAGAGCATTCCGCGTTGAATAGAAAAAGGTGAAATGTGTGCTATATTTCCCCTTAATTGGTTCTATCAGTACACTTTCGAGTATACATGGGGGAACGAACTCCACACAGTGGGAACGAACAGCAATGAATTATTTATTTTCATTTATTTGCATATGCTCAACACTGCTCCCATCTTTCACATTACCATGTGTAGTAAATTTTCATTTTTTAAATGTATTCTATTTATTTGTAATAGTTGACTAAAACAAATAAGGAGCAATTTTTACTTAGATGGTCAAATTATTATATAAGAAGGGAAACCCCCTCCGCGGCTACGGTGTCAACGTGGTCGTTCGTCACCAAGTCATCGCGGGTTCTATTCCCAGGTGGGGCAAGATAAAATTTGTAGCTTTTCATATCCATGTCTCAGTTTAAATAGCCGTGGTGTATGAAAAGTTCACCCTCTGCGGCTAACAACAGCAGTTGTAATACTCGGATACAGCAATCTGGATCCTATCTAGACCCTGTTCCTCCGATCTCGGTAAAATTCACGATGTGTCTAGTGAGTAAACTCACACAAAAACTGAGCCTTAGTGGCACTCGTCATTCGTGGTCCTTAGCTGTCAGAAACGAGATACATACATAAGAAAGGAAACGACTTGTTTCAGATTTTCCTTGTTCAAATTGAGTGATGAGGAAAACTGTTAAAGCACACTCTATCAACCTTCCGTTAAAACTTAGTCGAACTAGTCTGATCTCTCTAGAAACTTGTACACACTCGAGTAAGCCACTCTTTCATGATAACTCTTAATTTAATGCTTCTTTAAAAAACTGGGTTTTCACACATCTTTTTATTCTCCGGAACATATACATTATTGTATTATGTGTTAACATGAATGAAATAACGATCTCTATATTGAAAACATTAATATCCGAGATTAAAAATGTTGCTCTAGTATTCCTTTATCCACTGGACATAAAAGATAGTTCAATTTGGTCATTTTCGTTGAGTGAATTCCTATAATCAAAAATCAATTTCAAATGTTTATGAAGTTCTATAATTTGTGGTTCAGTTTCTTTGCTAATTTTTGGTTGTTTATTTAATGTTTCTCTTTTTTCTTATCGCAAAGATCGAAACCTTAATGTTTTAATAACTCAACTTTAGTTCGAATAAATCTTATCTGCGATCCAAGCCCCTCTGCATTCTTCACAGCACCTTAAAACGTACCAGCCTATTGATTTTTCTATCCATTTTTCCACCGAATGCCCTATCCATCTTCTCAACTTGCAACCACCCATTCATGCACTTAACCATTCGTCCATGGTCAAGAACACTATTTCCACTATCTCGCGAAGGCCTACTGCCGCCAGCACCGGCACTCGCAACCCGGGGCCGGGTCAACGTACTCCTCCTCCTCCGCCAGCCAGTCGGTGGGTCGGTCGGCCTCCACCGCCACCAGCGAGATATTATCAGCGGTGGCGGGCCTCTGGAGGCGAGGTCGGTCTGTCGGTCGGGCGCCCGCAGGGGACAGAGACGGAGGCGGAGCAGTCGGCGGTGCCGCGCGCGCGAACCACGACCCCCAGACTTCGCTGCCACCTCGCTGCTATGCCATTCATTACTCGGCCGATTCAGCGCACACTCAAACACGTTGAATGGAATGATTGGGACTAGACACCAATACTGTGGCTCTCACGATTGCAGTGGAGACTGGAGGCTCCATTGACAGAGGGCATTCGGAACAGAGCGTTCATACAGAAAAGTTATACACGAACATTGGAAGAGAATCATAACTGTTTTTCACCATGAACGTAAACTTCGAAGCCAGAAAGAAAATGATGAATGATGTGTTAATAGGGCAAAGGGTTTACATATGTCTTAGATCTCTTATTTTTGGAACCGTGTCATGAAAATCTCCTTAGAGCACTAATATTCGTTTATTATCATATTCGAGTAAATGCCGACATTTTATTACATTTGTTGGGTATATTGCATTTATTGTATTATATATTGTATTATTACATTTGTTGGGTATTTTATTACACTGTTGAAGTTGTAATAGTAGTTACATCGCAGCATCATTCTACTCGAAGCAATTATCAAGTGATACGAAGTAGTAACAATTTTTTTCTATAAATTAGAGAAACAATACCTTTATTTTCTGCTTATCTAAAGAGACTTTTTACTATTTAAGAAATATTTTTTGTAAACTACGTACTGACTTTTAGCAATTAGTTTTAATGTCTTACATAAAAAATTAAAAATAAAATCTCCCGCCACAACATTTCAATCTGCCAACGTTTTAAATGGACTTCGTCATATTATACTCTTTCAGTAAGATGATATTCATCATCTCGACACGCACAAATTACTGTGACTTTTAAGCAAATACTTGGGTGTTCCCTTCCTTTGCATCTATTTAGTAAACGTTGCAAAATAATTCACAAGATTCATACAAAGTCTTTAATATCTTTCATGACAAACCATTTTACCAAGCTAGCGAGCAGAAATTGGAAAAACAATCGAAAAGACCGATGACCACGGTATGTGCGAACATGTCAGTGGAACACGCGAACTGAACTTGCGCCAATCAAAAATGTTTTTGGCCTTTTAAATTCATGGACTCACATTTTTATTCCAGTTTTCGCACGCTATGTAAAAAGATGAAAACTGATTCACTTATACAAATTTGCTGACATTGTATTTCAGTCATCTCTCCTTTTAAATTTTAATTTATTCATTACAGAAATCGAAAACAATTATCAAACGTAAAATCTACGACTCACAAAACCGATAGCTGCAAGATTCTTTTAATATCGAGAAATGTCGAACGAAGTTAAAACATTGATTAATAAAAGCGTGCTTACGCGTTCCTTGATTATTGTTCTTTATTACAAGAAACAGCTATTCCATCAACACCATTACACGAAGCTCGGCATCCAATGCAGGCTCGCAACCGACGATCAGACATCGAACAACTCTTCGCCTGACGTTGGAGATTTCCTCAACGACGCTAAACGTCCACTGATATTTACCACTCATTGTTCTAGAGAAGTGCAAGAAGCGAAGGTATGGGATAAGCGAGCCCCATCACCATGCCGCGGGCTCTGTAAATTGCAGGCCGCGTGCGCTTTGGATGAAAGGGCACGAAAGAAGTTCTTCTCTTACCCAAGATGAACATGTTAAAATTGCTTATGGGTGGAGGTTATGGTTCGCAACAAATTAACATTATGATGTAAAAGAGAAAAATTATGCATAGTATTACAAATGACACTAGTATTTTTAACGATGAAAGTATGGTATTTTTTCAACGTTAGGTTCCTTAATATTGGTTTATTATGCTTCACTTTCTCTCGAGCATACTTAATGACCAACTAATTTCGAAAAAAATCTTCAGTAACAGACAAGACTTGAATCAAAGAATCATTATAGAACGTAATCTACCTCATCTTCTTAGAGCTTTTGACGAAAATTTTCACCAGCAACAATCATCAAAGTGAAAATTTGTTAATGCTTATATAATACCACAAAAATATAAACATGTAACAGATATTAAAGAGAATACCATGAAAAAGATGAAACATTTTAAGACCATACATGTAAGAGAATTCATGAAGCATCATACGATAATCAGAATATTTGAGTGAAATCATAGTGCAAGGGTATATGCCAAGTTGGGATTTTCATCCCGTAAGTGTAAACAATCTCTTCTAAGTCAGAAGTAAATCCCATAGAAGTGAGCTTCAAATGGTTTAGGGATGAATGACAGGTCTGCAAAAGAGAGAGAAGCAAGTGACCTTGCAGCTAAGGACCAAGTCTCCGAAGCCACTAAATCCAAGGAGTTCGTGTTAAAAACCGGTGGCGTTTTCCCGACGCTATGCTTCCAGCGGACTTGATTTTGTCGTTTTTTTCTTCTAATTCTAAATAATTTTCAACGAAGTGGTCCCTATAGAACTCGATCCATTAACTAGATAACGTAATACGAGCATCCCAACTTTTCTGATGAGCGATCATTTTTTACTCTTAGCTTTCTTTAATACTCCCTGCACCGCTCTTGATTTTACCGTAACATCAAGCAAGATTTTATCTTTTTTCATTATGAATGAAAAACGGGTGAACGGTCTGAGTCGGAAAATTATGTTTCTATTTATATTTTACGCTTATGATGGCCATCATTATTAATTTATATGGCTACTTAAGAAAACATTTCTGGTTCATTAAGTAAAACTATCTTTCTCCTTCATCTCACACTTATGTTTGCTTGCGCCATAATAGAAGACTACACGGCGCGCAACTTCTTAGATCAAACATTTTAAAAGATACTTTTCCAAGGTAATATCAGACGTTTGAAAATTGCATTAAAATTTTATTAATTGGATTCATTATTGCTAAAAAACAGAAACCTTCACAAATAATAGTATCCAACTAACAGCGTTTGTCTGCTTATGAGCTGTTTCATGCAGGTAATCATTGTATAATAGAATTAATACAGTTAGAACGTTTTGCGTTTCAATATAAGCACTGCTATCAACTATTTACTCTTAAGAGACAAGTTAGTTCTCTTGAGCGTTAACACATCAAAGAGAAGCTGGAAGGCACCTTATCCGATGAATATCAATCCACGACCGGGTACATTACAACTTATTTAAATACTGGTCTAACAAAGTTAGGTAAGAAAATAATAGATTTAATTGTTGATAATAAATTTTTGTGGATAAACGTATTAATAAATCAGTATCAATTCTTCACATAAGATTTTATTGATAATACTGGAACAAATATTGTTAAATTGTACATCGTGATGTCTTAAAACTGAGTAATATATACATTTTTTAAATGAATGATTTCTTTTGCCCCGTACGTTTCTTATCAAGGTAAAGTTGTACTCCATAAGAAAAACAGACATCTGATTTTGTAATTACCACAAAAAATCAACAACACATCCCAGTAGCACAGAAAATCTCATCTGATTTCAAGGTTAAATCCCAAGTCGCGCTCCGTGCTACATTAAAATGATTGAAAATGCTTCGCTCATAGCGTGAAACCGGTCCGTGATGAAAGGCACCCATCCTCCGTGAAGTATCTTTAAAACCTGGCCATTTGCGTCACGACCAAGAAGCTCCAAGAAAGATGGAGTCCAATACGGATAAGCTGATACGAGTTCTATAATATTTCGCTATTCTTACTATTCTTTAAACCTAAAAAAATAAAATAGTTTTAAAGTAGTTTCTTACGCAAGGGAAATTATTATTTTTAATTATAAAGATGAGGTATAAACATTCGCTATAATAATATTATAAGCATTAGCTATTTTCAACAATTTACTTTTCCTAAATCGAAAATTGCGAAAATCTTTATTCGCAATAACGATCAGGATATTTTGAAATAGTCTTGCAACACAGCATTAGAGTGAGTGGATTTTGAGATACGACGAGAAGATTAGAAAAATTGCGGTGGGACGTATTTCCAAATCAGTGGAAAAAACATCTAAACTAATAAAAGTGAATTATTGGGAATGTCTGTGGTATGGGATTCGGAAAAAAGTAATCGATAAAATTATTTGAAATTTCAAAGGAGTCTCCTTGAGAATTATTGCAATGAAAATGCTAAGTTTGGTTAATACTGATGAGCTGAAAAACAATTAAATTGGCTACTAATCAGTAGATGTGACTATTGACTGTGAAGCTTACTAATGTGTCCGACAGAGTTCGATTGCGTTGTGATGAGGACAATCCTCTGAATCTACGTGACCGAATCGCAAAAGCGAAATTATATCATGGCTGTGAAAAATATTGTTTTCAAATACATATCTTAAAAGTGAAATAAAAACCAAAGAATTCAGATGTCTAAGCTACGCTCTTTGTTTATTTCTATGTAACATGCACAATTTTCTTCCTGGATTTAAAAATAATCCGTAATTACATACATATTAGCATACAATTCTGAAAACTGTATTTTTGAAGGTTTTCTTCGTAGTATTTAATTTTTGTAATTAACAAAAGTAAAAATTTAATATCAAGAAAGTAGAGAAATATGGAAACTAACATATAAATTTAGAATATTATATAAGAATCTCGAACAATGCTGGACAAAATGAGCTAAAAATATCCAGACCTGAAGACAGGTGTTTTAATACCCACTACAGGGTAAAATACGTAAATTCTCAGTACCAACTTTTCTTTGAATTATGATATAATTGTTGTATGTATTTAATAATACAAAAAATATTTTTACCTTTTTATTTGTGAAATTTTTTAAAAGTTAGATTGTTAGTATTGATTGTTTTAAGTTTCTTTCCAAATTCCGCGTACCGCCGGATGGTTTCTTTTATACTTTTAAATTAGTAGTTTTTCACCACGTAACAATACTATCACACCTAGTCTTGAGAAATAAAAGAAAGCATTCACCTCTACAGAACGCTCTATTTGGTACTGTTTGCAAGCAATGAAAAACAAAGAAACATAGTGTATAATAAATACTCAAAATGTTGTATACGACTAATTGTATCAATGGTTCTCCCAAAAAAATATGTTTTAAAAGCTGGTTCAGTCAAGGTATGAATTAATTCCAACAATCATAATACAAATAAAAGTTTGAAAATTTTTATTTTGATTGCACCGAGTCGCACCAACAGTTATCTACTAAATTACGTGGAAATACTGCAACGAAGGAAACACAAGAAAACAAACGAAGATGTTGCGATGAAAAGAATGCTGAGCTTGTCGTAAACAGCACATTCAAGAAGTGTGTGACGGAAATAGCTGTGGACGCAAGAAGTGGTATTTTAAGCGGGTCTATGTGTTGTAGCTGCTGGAGAGTCTTAACATAACTGGAATCTCAATTACTAGGTATTTGAAGTTACGTCCAGAGAAGGATCTAAGATACAAATACTCGACAAGATAAACATCACGGGAATTTCACGCGTGTTCTAGAGTTTACGTACTTCTAATAAATGGATTCAGTTGACAGACCTGTCATATTCTACATTTTCACGAGCAGTTTGGAATAGTATTTTTTCAAGGCAACATTCTCATACGAAATCATACTTAGCAAAACAGATTTTAATTAGTTGAAATATGTACCTCTTAATAAAGCATCAAATAATATATACAAAACTTTAATATATTGGAAACCATGAACATAAAATAATACTATAAGAAAATAAATATTTGAATACTTTATGTAGAAAAGAATACCTGCAAAAGCTCTCAACAGCAATATTTTACGATAATTTATTTTAAAAAGGGAAAAATAATCATCATACTTCCTAATTCGTTAGTCTACTATTTGTCCATTAAAATATCAGCGACCTGAAACTGAGCATCTATGTTGCTTTTTTCAACTCGATGGACGACCCTGGTGGTATAGCAGTCGCAAATTGGAAGTGGAATGATTGAAGAAGAAAATTATGATGATGATAATGATGATGAGAAAAGGGAAAATGGCGGAGAGGGAGAAGTATAAGGCGGTGAAACAAGGTGCAACTTCATCATAACAGTACCTGTGACCTCCGAAGCCTCGGGCCATTTGCGTAGAGTAGCTCGTGACCGCGCCTATAGCGCCCGGTTGAAGCTTCAAGCAATTAGAGAAGAAGAAAAACTCCCAAAGATGACCCAATCGACAATGATCCCTCGATAAATCCACGTTTTATTCGCAAAATGTTTTTAAAATGGGTAATATTTTTGAGCAAAATACATTTTCAAGAGGAAACAAAAAACAAAAGGAAGGACTGCAGAGGGAACAAAAACAAAAAACACATAAAAATAAAGTGGCACAAAAATTCCCGAAGAAAACAAACAATTCTTGATCATACAATACCATCACGAAGTTTTTCATTCTTAAACATTTTTTACTCCATTTCAACATTGAGTTAATGTTCCTAAAATGTACAACTGAGAAAAAATACATCTGTGTTCGTCACATCATAAATTCGCTAGAAATCTCAAATCTGCCAAAATAATAATATAGCCAAATCGAAAAATGACACTTATTTTCTAAAGATTACGTATAATACAGTAAAAATTGTACAAAATATTGAAAAAAGTTAAATAAAGGAAAGAAAATGGATATAACAAAACCTCGAAGGAACGCTTCTTATTTTCACTCAAAATAATTTCGCACGAATTATGTTTCCCCGTGAAGAAAGCTGTAACTTCAATTAATGAAACTTCAGTGTCTCGTAAACTAAAGAAATAAATGCTAGTAGCATTTGATATTTTAACCTGACAAACTTCACAAACAGCTTCCTAGAATTATCTTTCTTTAAAGAAAATAAAAATGCAAATGTATAGCTTCTAATTGACCCCACCCCAGCTACCTACGCGTGACAACGAATACTAATAGTTTCTCTTTTTAAAAAAAGCACAGTTCTGGGAAAAGGACCCTCACGCTTTTCCATCGCATCAACCTCGAGAGCAAATTATAGCGCACCTTGCTTGAATAAGTTACGACATTATTTCTTCCTTCTCACAGTGAAAGCCTGTATCTATCGTTAATTACATTATACACAATCTTTTAACCAAGTTTATCGGTAAATGATACTTCACCGATGTGTAATTTATACGCCATTAACATTCCTGCGTGATAGTTGTCGATTAATAGCATGAGATTCTAAATGGAACGATATACTACTTTTTTTCTCCCTGTTCCATCTAATCTTAAGTTTCTCAAACGATAAATCATTAAATTACTTTTAAATCGACAACGGTACCTGATCTGTATACGATTTAGTTGAACGGCAGGAATTCATCCCAATGGCAGCTTCATATCCTGTCTTACTCAAGCAGAACGAGAATGAAGCTGCCAAGCTGAATCGACAGACCTTTTCAGGGCAATCAGCTACAAGGTAGCTACCCACGTTCGTTTTACAAAGTTTATTCGAAACTACTATACCAATTCAGAATGCATTGCGTCACACTTATTCTCTCACAATCAATTCTTTCTCATTCACTGAATTTTCGATGTCTACGCGAAAGTGTTATTGCTTATATTTCTCCTCATACTAGAAATTTGCAATATAATTACTTCTAATTTTCTCGAAAGCGCAGAAAACTGGAATATAGTTTCCTTCCTTGGAAAACAGGCGCAACCAGTTCCATAAAGAAATAGAACGGATAAACGAATATAACAATCTTTAATAAGCGCGAAGGATATTATAAATATTTTCGAAACCTTTCTCCGGCGGTGTTTTTCGAGATATGCTTGAGAACCTTTTTCAAATGGTAAACTGATTATACACAACTATCACGACACCAACAAATATAAATGTTAGGTAAACATAGGTTGCCTTTTCCTGAATGATCAATCAAAAATTACTCCAACCACATTCCCAGGATATTCAACTAGTTTCTTGCAGAGATGAAATAGTTATTGTGACAGTTTACTAAATTACTATTCATTTACATTCACAAGATCGACAACAATGTTCATAAAATTTAAAAAAAAAATAGTTTCAGCTTACGCGCAGGAAATTTCATCTACTGCAACATCTTAAATTTACTAACAATTTTTGACTGATTTGACTATGACTAATTTTGATTCCGCAATGTTTATTTTAATTTTACTGCACTGATTACTTAACTAGAAATAAATAGGGTTTCTAATAGAATGAAAGACATTTATGAACTCGCATTTCACTAATGTATAGAATATATTTTAATGAGTGACAAAGAAATGTCAAAAATTGATTTTTAACTGTTTTGAGTCAATGACTTTTGGTTGCTAGGCATATCAATGAGTCGAATTCTGAAAGAAGATAGATTTTTATTCATATTTCTGGATTCAGCCTTGTCGTCGTCGTCCTCTCTTTGTTTTCCGTCTCCTTCTTTTAGCGTATTCCGTATGGTCCATTTGTCCACAAGTCATAATTGTCATATATTCTGTTTAATGTCCCATTGGCAAATTAACTTTCTATATTCCCTTACATTAAATATATCATTCTACTTTATCCTATACTGAATAGTGCACTTTTTCTCATCCGTAGAATTGAATGTCTCACAAGATAATTAAATTTTTAAAATTTATTTTTTCCCATCTTCTTCCTGCACCAAACAGTCATTACATGGGTTTTACACGATTTCTTTTACCTATTTACTTTTGTGTTTCTTACATTTTTTGTTTGTTATTGTTGCATCAACCCTTTTATAAACATTATTTTCCCACAAAAGTCTTCAAAAATTTCCGTTACGTTTGGATCAACTTGGACATGTTTGTGGTGTCTATCATATCGATCTGCAAAAGTTCATCCACAACTTGTCTTTATTCGTACTCAATTAAAGGGAAATTGCATAAAACATGTTCTATTGTTTCTATATTATCCCTACATGTGCATACTTCCTCCCCTTGTAATTCTTTATTCTTTGATACGCATTGAAATTTCCATGTGATGTTATAATTTGTGCATCATCTCTATTTGGTTTGAACCATTTTTTATTATTATTTTTTTCGCAAAATGCACATTATTTATAAATTTATAGGTATCTCTCCCCTTGTTTATCCCATCTATCATGTTAGTGCTGAGTTAGTATTGTCATTTCTTGTCTTACATTTTATCAGTCTCTCCATTTATTTCAATGCTTCCGTATTGACGCATTAAGTCTCTTAAACGCATTTTTTCTATCAACAGATCTCACGGCATTTCACTTCCAAGTACCGGTGTAGGTCTCACAAGATCTTCTTCTTCTTTACAACACATATATTCACATACAACCGTCACTGAACCTCTTACCTGCGTAAGACTCCGCCGAGCAGCGAAGCGTTGAGGCACTCGGGCGGCGAAAGGCGGCGCTGGACTTCGCCTACCGTCACTTTGTATTTGCTCGTGGACGAGAGCAAGGATAGTCGACCAGGCACCGAACAGAAGACATCCGATGGCGCGGACGCACTCGACAGCACCAGGTCCTTGCCTCCTTCACCACGTGGCTTGATGCCTACAACACAAAAAAAAATTTCACTTTACCATTTGGAATATAAGTAATAGGAGATAAATTTAAATAATTAATACGCACGCAGGCATAGTTTACAAGAACATACCAATGTAAGGGTAGAACTGTGAGTTTTTAGTTTTGAATTACATTCGTAACTCTTCCAAAAAATAAGCAAGTGTTTGCAAAAAATAAAATTTGATATAATTTTAAATTCATACTTGCATATTTGCATGAGGCTATCTCTGTCGTATTATTATCGCAAGTACAATAACCATTGGTTTTTTCAACGAACTATTGGATCCTGAACATATAACCGACCGATCATGAAAACGAAGAAATATAGTATTATTTGATACAATGGCAAAATAATAATCTACGTATAATCATAGGTTCGATATGCGAAATCAAAAATTCCACTGATAAAATACAGTAATTTAACTAGTTTATACTATTTTTCTCCATAATTGGTAGTGGATCAAGTTGATAACAGAAAATTCTAAATTTCAAAATCTTGATTCTTGTTGAAGGAATTAAATTTTTTTTCTTTCCAGAGATTTAGTATTAGGATCGTTTTTGAAATATATAATTAGAAATAATTTAAATATTATCATTCGATAGTTCAATGTTTTTCCTTCATGATATTTATCTGAACATGAAAATTCATCATGTCTGAACATGAAAATTTAACGTTTAGTCAGAACCTTATGAATGATGCAGGGACTTGAACTAATGGATTGGTAATCTGCTTACGTAGTGCAGGCTTTAATAATATCAATACACTCACGCCGATTCATACACCCCACCCGTGGCTCAGGTGGTAGTGTTGTAGCTCATTACCGGGTCATCCCGGGTTCGAAAATTTGTAGCTTTTCACATTAACGTCCCAGTTCAAATAGCTGTGATTACTGAAAAGCAAACCTTCCTCCCTCTATCCAGCTCCTCCTAGTATCAATAACTATTACTAACTACTTCTACGTGGGCCAAGTTGTTGGTAAAACCAGCTACCCACCTGCTAACAATAAACTACCACCTACCACCTAACACCTACCTCCTATCGCTACATGTAGATAAGCTTCAATAGCACGCTCCATTTCCCATTTACAAATACAACAATAGATTCATTCCACAATGTCACACATAGAAGAGAGATGTTTTATTTCTAATTCCAATCAACATATTGATCCAGCAAAAGATTATGGTTAATTATACGTAATATTTACTTTTCTACTCGTTTCTGGAAAGTATTTGTTAAAATCAAACCTTAAAACTAAAGCACGTAAAGCACATAAGTAGTAAGAAAGCATAAAATTTCTTATTTAATGTTTTAACGCGACATCACATATAACCACATAGCTAGCAATAAATCAGCGTTTTAGTATGTTAAAATTCACGATAAATAAAAGATCAAATACAAGAGATAGTGATTTGTTTCAGCTGTTGTAGCCCCTAATAACACACTTGCGACTATAAACGTCTTTGGTTTAATGTTCAGACAGGAAGTAGTAATATTCATGTCAAGTGGGAAATTCCCAGACTATAAAATCATAGTCTGACATTTGAGAAAGCATGAAAGTTAGAGAACTATTATACGAAAAAATCGTAAATAAGAAAACTCTGTACAACCTTTGAAATTTACAACATAAAATTTTAAAACCAGTAATAACTTCAATTATATTTTAGTTGTGAGAATAACGTACTATTTAATATTTAATTTATCTTTTTACTTCAGATTCTTAAAAGTAAAACTACTGAACTTAAAATACTTAGTGGCTAGTAGTGCATTTTCTCTAGCAAATTTCACTTGGAATGAGATTTATGAATTCTTGGAGCTGCTATACATCTTCCAAGAAATCGAGATTAAGACTGCTATAATACTACTTATATGTGTTACTTTTTATTTAATGTATTTGTATTTCTTTAGTTTCGTTACATGTTTACTGTATTAAAATGGTAAATTGTTTCTTCTAATGTATTTTTCTGTTTGTTTTTCTCACACACGTCTGCGATATGAACGAAACCAAAAAGTGTACAGCATACAAAGGGGGGAAAATGTTTATTTTTGTTGAAACACGGAAATGTTTATCCCGAATAGACACACAAGAGATCGCCAGTGTGTTGAAAGTTGAATTTTCTTGATTCTTGTGAAGGCCATGATATTTCTATTCTCTCAAGAAAAAGATCAGAAAATGAAGGACGTGCTCAAGCGTAAAGCTCAAACATCGGAGAACAGTTATAATGTAAAAACAATTGACTAAAACAAAACTAACGCGGAAGTTTCTCTTAAGAATCCCTTGGCTTCTTGGTTTTCATCACATTTTACGCGATCCAATAGAAGTGTTAGCGGAGTCTCCTTCCACCTGCCATAGGTCAAACAAGCAATTAAAACAAGAAATGAGCGCCTGCCACCTGCGAAGTGCACGGCGCGGAGGCAACACAGCGGTGGTAAAGGTAACGCGTGTCTACGAGTTAGCGCAACGGAAGGAGTGTGACATTATCCGAGTTGGCCGAAATTGAAACGGAATATGGCCAAAATAAACCAGACAGAAATATTAAATATTTTAACAATATGTGTCAAATTGGATGTATTCGACAAGGATTAAAGATGTGGCGCGGTGACAACCTAATTAGAGACCGCAATTGTATCATTTACAAAACAAAATTGAAGAAATACAGTGATAATACTATAAATAACGTGTGATAAAATATGATTGTCATAGCAAAAATGCATCTGTTTTCCAAAAGAACTTTAATTAAAAAACAAAGCATTAACTGAAAAAGAACCCCATAACGACATTTTTGAAAATGGGATGTACCTTCCAGATTATGAACGAGTGAATAAATTATAGAAAAAAAGGGGGGAGGATGAAACTCTAGAATTACTAACTGATGAATCAACTATTTCTTGAATATCATGGAAAATTCGAGCCTCCGAACCACTATCTTAACACCGTGTGTCCACACGAATTGTGTTCGTCCACGTTGAAAAACTCCCCTGACTTTTACTTGTGTTCGTGTATACCTCATATTCTCGGAATCATTAACTCAATATTCAAGTTACTCGTCGCAATATATTTTATTGTTATATTTTAGTTCATTTTAACAAATTATATTATGACATTTTAATTACTCGTCGCAGAATCCTTCAATGAAATGATACCCGACCAGGAATACATGAGTCTCCGTCTCACACTAATTGCCGTACAAGTCTCGTAATTAGTCGCATTGCAGATATTACTCAGGAACATAGAGGATCACTGGAGTACTATTAAATCAGTCACTTAACTTAAGTAAATCACTTCACTTTATAACGTTAAGTAAGTTGGACAATAGTTAAGTGATTTGTCAACAATTCAATGAGTTCATAATGAAAGTTAATGGTAGGGTTGAAACAAAACAATGTCTACATCTCCACAAATATTTCGTTACAGGAATCGATATATGATAACTTCATGAAGGCGTGTCATCATAACTTAATTTAGTTTTATACGAATTTATGTGAAAGGATTGAGCTGATTGGATGTCTCAATTTATTTCAAAAGATGATACTAACTTTTTACTGTCGTACAACTTTTATATTTTTGCCATAATTTTTCGAAAAAATAAGACTAAATAAATACATCCTGGAATGACTCAAGACTCAAACATGAACGAATATACAAAGACATACAAAGCAAAATTTGATAATTTTTTTAGTTTTAATGCAATTTCATGACGTTGCACATCTAATTACGTTGCGGCCTTCACCACAGCGACAAAATCAGTCATATACAAATAAAATCCGTAACATTAAGATGGAACTAAAAGCAAATATTTTCCGGAATAAATTCGTAAAAACAATTTGAGGAGTGTAAATAGAACAGGGTCTAAGTGCCACTTTTTTTTTTTTTTTGCATAAAACGTTATCGTTGGCAACGCCAGTGCTGTGATAGCCGATCTAAGTGTCTTCTGTTGATAGTTTAATTACGGTCAAAAGATAGCGTGGAAGTAACGTTGCGAGGTTAACATTTATTAACAGTCTTGAAAATAGATATTATAATACAAATTACAAACATATTGACATTATATATGTATTATAACTCGCAGCTAACTTTTTATCTTACCTAAGAACTTTTGCTGAAATTTTTGAATCCGCCTCTGCCTTAGGGCCCTTGATCGGAATTGATGGGATGGTCCCTTGCTTGCTTCCGGAGAGTAAATTAGTTTATTGTCCTCCACGTGGTCATACGCAGTCTGTACTGTTTTTTGACAATAAATTTATAATATATTTGTATCCCAAACACGGAAACGTTCTTACGTTTAAAAAATCGCAAGAAATATTTTGAAGTGTCCAAATAAGGTCCTACGATATACATAAGTATTCTACTTGTAACATATTCTTATGAAGCGTATCCTGCGCACACATTTTCCCATCCTCGCACCCTCGCGCCCATCAGCATCACGAGACAATACCGTCGTCGTCGCAGGAGCACAGCTCTGTTCCGCAGCGCGTTCCACACAAACGGTGACCGCTGTCAAGTTGCACCTAATGAACGCAGCTTCCGCGCCTTTGTGCTGCAGCAAACAACTTGAAATACGCCGGGGTACACGCGCAAAGGTCTCCGCTGCAGTAATCGTGCCACAGATGAACGTTTCACGCACGGGAGGAAACTGCGCGAGGACGGAGTCTCGAGGTAGCGTGAGAGTTAGACGTAGGGGAGGTCATAGATTTTCTTACGAGATAATAACTATGAAAGGAGGTAGCCTAGAAAAAAATTATGGAAAATAGAAAGACTAGCAGTGGCGTAAGCAAGGGAGGATTGGTAGGGAGTAAGAAACTCCACAACAGACACTACAAAATTAATTCCTACGTGAACGTTGAAATAATTTAGACAATAATTTGAATACTCGTATTTATTAGATTATTGGAATTTTGTGCTACCTTCGGCCGGATAAAAATGTAATGTGTTATTAAGTATGCTAAGTATTACGACCTAAGTAATATATTTTTCTCCACGAGTATACACCGCTTATAAATGTCCGTATCGTCGGTATTATGTCAAGCATTCTTATTATCTTTTACGAAAAAAGAACGCAATTTTTCCATAGTTTCCGTAGTCATGTTAATTTTTCTTTCCCCTTTTATGAACCTCCCCACGGATTGATACTTTCCACGCCACTCAAGACGATTTATTTTTACCAAATCCCTTTTACTCAATATTTAGGTTAACATGATCCCAAGATATACTAGAAGCCTAGGTGTGTACTATTTACAATCGTGTTACAAGATGGATAGAGTGTGCAAGTTTTTATATTAGAAGCAGGTGTCTGATTAAATGGTGATTTACTGAGTAGGTTGCAAAGATATCTTCCGTGACACCATGAAAATAGATTCTATTTACAATTGACGACGCTGATCTAACAAAACTTCATATTCATTTCAGGGTGCAACTTAAAGTACGATTCTACGCAAAGATTTCTCATGCAAATATGGCTGGTATGACATTTATGTATTTCCAGCCTAAAAAGAAAGGAAACTAAAATATATTCGAAAGAGATAATATTAGTTCATCCAATAATCACTGAGTCATGTGGTTATGTAATCAAGCAATATCAGTGAAAAGAAAAACAATGTCGCTATAAATGGAGAAGTACAATCCCCAAAACTTATTTTTACGCAGTCTGACAGATGAATTAACCAGAGAAATAATGTAATTCGACTTCTACCACTTCATTTTAAATCGAAACCGGTACTTTGTCCTATTCTATTACTTGTCTTAAGAAGGAAAATGAAAGTAAAAACGAAAAATCACTGGCGGTCCTTGACACGGAATCAAAAGTGCATCTTCAGCATTTACAACGACAAAGAAAACATTCACCACCAAGAAGACGACATCCGCTTAGGGTGGGCAGGACACGAAATCGGACGTCTAATACTAGAAAACAAGTTTTTTCATCAATATTAGTTTTTGCAATCTCTTTGATACGCAAACCTGCCGCCAAACTAGGCAGCTGCTAAAAAAATTTCCACTGATAACACCGTCCAACAAAAAATGTTTTTGTCTTGTTGTCCAGAAAATTTGACTGGACACACGGTTAATTTGACAGGATGAATCTGAATCAGAAAAGTTTTCCTGGATTGGCACTAGTTTCTTAGATACAGAATAACTCTGAAGGGTAGTGTTCAATCCTAAAATAATATGTTCATCGGTTGTGAACCATATTTATATTGAATGTCTATAAATTTAATGTCATACACACATATACATGTTTTTATAGACAGTGCTTTCCCATACTAAACTCTTCCGCAATTTCATTTGATTGTGTATAAAATGTATTTACTGTAACATTTTGAGTTTTTTCGTTTATCGACATATATAACAGTATCACAAAAATTCAGGACCATAAAGTTACTCCAAAATCACTCTCAACCAAATGGCAACAAAATCACAGTTGACCAATGTAATTAAGTGATGAAACTCGTCTGACAAATTGAGTACAGTGCGAAAACTTTACAGGAAAGTAAAAACTTAAGAGAAAAGTAATTTTCCGAAGTATTCTCCCACAGACCGAAGCACAAGATGGTACCACCAGCAGAAAGACTGGTGTAGCCAATGTTCAGCGAGTGGAGTCAAACCGTTTGACAAGTCGAACCATGAAATTAAGAATTACAAAGCTACTGGATGGACAAATGCTGCGTGTCTAACACCACGCTGTCAGAATCACTCACGTCTCAACGCGTACGTCCCTACACGGGCATTCGTGCAATAATTTCTATCAAATATAAGCGCGACGAATGTTTCGTGGTATGTTAAATAATGTAAATGGAAGCAATAAAGAAGAAAGTAAGATACACAGTAAATATTCCAAAGAGTTGAATATTCACAACCATTTTACATTTGTCAATTCGTAATTATTAAACTTGATTTAATTCCTTGTTTGTTACCCCACACGAAGACCATAAAGTAAGGATAAAGGGGTTTCCTGTCCACTAGCAGAAAGGAGCAAATACTCCAGACTCATGTTGGTAATGCCCGAATTCATTTTAAAATGTTCAGCATCCAAAATACTACAAAAATACAAACGGATAAAAAATTTAGAGTTTTATTGATACGGTATTCCTAGAGATTAAGATAAGGCATTTCCTAGAATCAATATTTAGTGACAAAAATTGTTTTTCTTATTCAAAACTGAAACTATACATTCACAATTTGAACAACACTCATGCATAGGATTCACTTTTGGTTCGTCGAATTTCAGGAGATTGATTGCGAGTCGTCACAATAATATACAAATTTAACTGTCTGTGAAATTCAATAAAACGGTCTCTAAGAAATTCTTGAAGAACGATGTGTATCTCAATCGTACGTCATAAGACGATTTAAAAAAAACAGCGAGTCAAAAACTACAATGACCTAGGGTGAGGAACTGGCGTGTAGTAATAGGAATACACACCGATAGAAGAAACTGAACAAATGATGCATCAGTTATTCCAAATGGTAACAGAAAAACCAAGAGCAACATCCCACTAAGGAACATGGATGGTACTAGCGTGAAGAACATTAAGACCCGACGTTCGGACACACTCGCTCACACATGTACACATTCACATACACGAATGCCTTATTAAGGAACGCCAAGCGGAAGATATGAACAGGTCAGGACTCATCAGCTGTTTATTGCCTCCTTGTAAATAACAATGTTTACGGTTAGACGATAACCGAAAAGAGAGCAATCGGCAGTGGAAACTCATGACTGTTCAAGGATCGTATAAATGTTCGATGCCTGAAGGATTTTTTCCCCTTGATTCTCAATAACTCAAATAATACTTCCTGTGCAAGAGGTTGAGCAACAACAGGTGACAAAACAGGATACCATGGGAGCTGAGAATCGCGTGATTATATATGATACGTACAATATGAAGACTGTACTCAACAGCTAAGAGTTCAATTTGCTCGAGTAAAAGAAGATCCTGTTCTTCACTGTAATGAAAGTCGTTCATTCAACTTCGCAGTTCAACAAATTCGAAATGTATGTAAATGAGATAATTAAAATTTGCTCAAATTTACTTGTAGTAAAGAACTGCGGCGAAATCAAAATGTAATGTTATTTGATTCACATCAATAGTTAAAACAATGAATTTATAATATTCTCAACAAATTGTTAATTGAAAATATATTCTAAATTTAGTAGAAGATCTCAGAAACTAGCTGTAATTTTCCGCATATAGCATTATGTAACAATTGGCTTCAGTTTTTTATTGCATTTTACTTCGTTGGTCACATGGTAAGGGACACAAAACGCGGACCTCGTCCCAGGAACGCGGGGGTCATGGTTGAAAGAGCAGAATGCTTGAGTATACACTTTTCTGTATACTGTCACTCTCAAATTTCCCCGTTCCTGAATTTTAATGCTAACAATTTATTCCTCAATGGAAAAGACAAATATCTTCTACACTATTCATAATGTTACTGTTTCAAAGATACTGACTAGTTATCATAAAATACTCGTATAAGGAGTTACGGTGTAAACAGAACACCGGATTGCACTAACTCATGGACTTACTATTAGTGTATACAAAACGTTTAAACAAAATACCGGTTGAGTATGATTACGTGTTAACTTAGTATCCACAATATTTATTGATATCGGATTAGCTTTTTCGTCAGATTTTTGCAACAAAACAACATAAGGACTCAAAGACAGCTGGGAACCCCAAAACGTATGCATTTGATTCTCAAAGTTATTTCATATCCAAATTTTAAAATGAGTTTTGTTTACTATTTTTAAAAGAAACTAAAAACTTATAACTTTAAAACCACGCCACACATCAATGGTCAGGAGATTACATATTCAAAAGCAACCGTGACGCTACAGAGAAACGAATCAGCGAAAAAATTATAAAGGGTAATAACCACTTAACATCGTAATTCCAGTTCTCCGAGATTACCGACCATAGATTTGCACGCTAGACATTGGCATTTCCTTTAATTAATCAGTCTTCTACCTACCTAAAAAGAACCAAAAAAAAATCAATGAAGGATACGAGCAGAAGCTACCATAAGAGTAATTGACACGCTCTAATCCAGGGCGTAAAGTGAGGAGCGGTGGAAGGCCTGTCGAGTTCCACGGAGGCGGGACACGAACTCCGGAAGGTGGTGGGTGGGCTCCAGGGCGCAATGCCATGAGGTGGCAGATCACAGAGATTGAAATAATATTGAAAGCTTTGATGAACGATTCACAGACACGGCACACAGCGAAGTATCTGATTCCTCTGAAATTAAAGAGTTCTGAAACCTAGTATAATTTGTTTCCAGTATTATGGTACTCATACACATCCTACCATATTCATTCAATTGGAGCAGAATCTGAGAAATTGTTTATCTCAATAAGTGCAACATGAATTTGTTCCAGTAAACATCTAAAGGCAACACATTTAGTTTTAGTTCTGCAGTCCAGATGTTCATCGTATTAAAAAGGATTTGCTGCTTCATTTTACTGACAAGAAAAATGTGGAATGGTATAAAAACTTCAAAATCTATTTAGTTAATCCACTATATAAAACTAAGATTCTCGTAATGTCAACAAGAAAAGACGGTTGACTGAACTTTTTTCCGTGGTACGACTAACTGCGAGATGTGTACGAGGATTTGAAAATGGAAAACAGTGGAAATATGAATTAATTTTTCTTGTGATGTTCTTATACTAATAATAAATAAACCCCTTATTAATAAAATATAAACTACTTTCCTGACAGCTCTCAAAGAATCAGACTGCACTCAAATATACCTCCCACTTTCAAATATTATAGAACACCACCTCTGTATATATCGATTGTCAAGTAAAGAAACTAACCCTCCCTCTGCATTTGTTGTTGTGTGATTTCCTCCGCTACACTAGCGCTGCGTGATGGCCAAATAGAGAACAACCGACCGACCGAGCGAGTAAGAAAACGAGCGCTCCTGAGGTATAACGGAAGCCGTAATCACGCGCCTGATATTAATTACCCTCAGAGCACTCGCGCCTCCACGCGGCGGAGGCGGCGGCTGCAAAGACGGTGGCGGCACAGTGTGCTCAAAAAAATGTGACGGCGGCGGACGCGCTCGCCAGCAAAACCTGTCCAGCCTCCATTGCCGCCGTCACCGGCAGTCACCGAGACGCCAAGAAAAAAAGACTGCAATTACGCGCCCGGTCAGAAGAACTCCGTCTCAACTTCGAGTGTGAGGCGTCCTAGTGGTGATTGAAGACTTTGGTGACGATTGAGCGATATATCACCTTCAAACTATCAATATTTGCACTATGCGCAGCACTGAGTTCAACATTCTGCGACAGTGAGAGAAAGAATAAATTAAACTGTCAATCGAAAGCTGTAAGTGGCATCCATTATTGACACAAGGCAAAACTGTAAACACAGATTTTAGGTGAAATCTTTTATATCGTACACGTGTATAGTATTTCTGCATCTCTTGTGATGAGAAAATGGAAGTTACACAGTCTTAGTATTAAAATAAAGAAAGAACAAGAGATTACCGAATTGTAAATCGAAAACAGATTTTAGCCCACCAATAAGACCTCAGAGGGAAAACGTTATCCCAAAATAAGCGTTCCACTTATTAGCAATTGAAGTATTACATTCTAAGATATCTAGAAATGAGGTATTAATAGTGAGCAGTATTTGGAGAGTCGTCATTAGTTGATGATACAACGTATGACTTCAATCCAAGGCACATCATCCGTGTGACGTCTTGCGCTCCGATTCTACTCTATTGCCGCAGGCAGTGTCCGACGCGGCGCTCACCATCGTAATTGTGATGGCTCTCGCGTCCGGCGGATGTCCCCCAGGAGGCAGAACAACGGCGCACGTGCTCTGCCGCTAGGCGACACGACAGAGCAGTTGATGAATCTAAGAACAAGTGTAAGTTTTTAAGGAATATATAACAGAAATATGAATGGTAAGGTATATAAGGCAAGGGTAAAATAAAGAAGGGTACGATGGCAAAATAACACCGGAATTGCTTACATTAGATGCGGGAGGGATCTGTATATATTGAATCAAATATAAATAAATCTAAAAGACAGTGAGGGGGATAAAACAGAAGTTAAAGAAATCCAGAAAATAGCGATGATACTGTCACGAGCACTCTTGCTAATACATGTGCAGAAATTAATTTCAATGTGAGAAAAAATTTAACTGCAGCAGTCCATATATTCGCCTACTCTTCTTAAACAAGACATAAGATTTAGTGCAACTACTAATTAATGGTGACATTTATTACTAGATAATTTATTCCTATAAGACCTCTCATGTCTTTTGTGAAATTTGAAGATTCAAACGTCCAGAACAAATTTGTTGATAAACCGCATTACATACAACATACACTCGAACAAATCTCATTTCTCATTTCTTGCTATATTGGTTTATGAAGGAGTTTTAGGATTGCATTAATGCATTTTTCCGAGAAAAATAATCTTCTTTGATACAGAGTTAAATTAATAAAGATTTAATTCGCAGAACATACCTCACTCTGAAGCTGTAACGGGCAATAAAATGACGCAAATACGCACGTTTCGTCAACATTCTTACAATAAAATCTTTTTTTCAAAAAGACATCTGCTAGAACCACATACCAAATCTCAGTTACTTTAACTAGCTGTAACAGGTAGTTGACGGAAACTTCTAACGCCTGTACTCTTTTTCCTTTCTTTCTTTCTTTTTTTTCTGCACGCAGACTTCGTGTAATGACCCTCGGACTGCACCGAATGACGTTGAATATTTTTACGGCATTTCACAAAGTAGTACTCGTTTTAATGAGTGTCGTCCAAAGGAGGAGTTTGGCGTGCCGTCCGCGCGTCGTGTCAATGATTACTCGCGTCCTGTCGATCGGGGCAAAGCGGATTCCCGGAACGAATTGAAATACCGAACGGGTCGCCACGTCGCTGAACGGGTCCTCCACCGTCGGGGTGGGTGCTACAGTCGTCAGGAGGTTAATGGGAGGAAGAGAGCCGCTGGCGTAGATGACAAGATTGGCGCGTGCCGACACGCGTGGGGTGTGAGGCAACCGGCCGCTCTCGCAGTGAGGACGCGTGGCGACCGGAGGAGCCAGTGCCACCGGGGGCCGCCGCCGCCGCCGTCGCCGTCGCCGAGCGTCCGGTTCACTTGCGAAGCGACGACGCCAAGATGGATGTGATCCTAGCAAATCGCTTTATAAACTCCAAGAGACATGTAATTGGAGTTCTTAATCGCACTTCCTAAGCGCATCAATTCGTTTTTTTCGCAAGCACATAACAAAATGCGTAATTTCTTAAAGATATACAAATAAATCTATTTTTATGTATTTCATAACTAAGCAGGATATCAAAATCCTTTACATTAATAAAATATTCCGGATTGTTGGGATTAATTTGTTACCTCCACATCGCACATTCCACAATTATATTCGTTATATTTCCTTATATAACTATGATGCGGAAATAAAAGAGGATAGAAGTCCACCTCGACATCCATTTAAAATTGGAAATTGTGGTTAAATCTTGACGAACAACAAATCAAAAAGGAATGCTGAAAATAAAAGACAAGAATTTTTCGGAACAACCCCAACACCGAATCTATAATTTTCATTATTTTCCTAAAAGCAGAAAGAAAAATCATCAAAGAACGCCGTCTGACGAATCGCTAGTCACTCGCGCATCCCAGTCTCCACAAATCACATCGTTATCTCTGAACCCCACACTCCAACGACGCTCGCAACCGGACCTTCCGCCGCGAGGCGCCACCAGCGAACGACCTGCACATGCCCTGGCGGTGGCCAATGCCTGCAATCACGGCCGAACGAACGGGACAGCGAGGCATGTCGCGCACGCGTCCACACGAAAAACCGCCCCTCGTAAACGCTTGTTCGCACACGTCCGCCCGCGGCGCCCACGCACCACACTACGACGGAGAAGAAGAAAAAAACAAGAGCAGGGTTGGCGGCAGAACCGGCTGCAACTGACTAGCTCTCTGCGACGAGTTTCCCGAGCCAAATAATGTCAAACACGCTGGTTTTCCTCATCGTTTCACATAGTCCTCCGCACAGTTCTGCTAAGTTCAGTAGAATTACTTTTTATCCTTGTCATTCGTACTACTCACTGTATTACTCGCACTATTACTAAGTATATAACTAAGGTACCCAACACGTACTATACACAAAAATATAACGCAAATTACAGAGCAGCCTGAGCTAGTAAACTGGCCAAACAAGACGAATATTCAAGTGAAATTAGCTTCGAGATTCATGGAGGACCCGTTTCACATTCTGAGCATATGTCCACTTTTGCTCGTTCTGGAAGATACTTCAACTAAAACGATTTATTCGACGATCAAAATTCGGAGGCTCAGTGCAAGTTCCTCGATATTGAAAGTGTTTATTAGAAGTCATCGATGATCCAAGACTTACCATCATATTTAAATAGTTATAAAAATTATTAGGCGTAAATTAAATTCAATATTTATCTCGACGCGTTTAACGGACGTTGGATTAATTAGATATTTTGTAGAGTAGAATCACTCTTAACCGGCTTCGGATTAACCCGTGGAACAGTACTTTTTCTGTCTTGCAACGTATAATAGCTGACAGGTAGCGACTCAAACACTGATTGTTTGAGCAGGACTTTGCTGGAAAGTAAAACAGGGTGACGCGAGGTTAGGTGTACAATGGTATTGTGTTGTGATTGGCAAATCGGCGAAGTGGGAGGGAGTTTGCGAGTTTTAATTCCCTTGGGCTCTAATGACCTTGTTGTTGACGAGCACCAAGCCCTACTAAAAAAAAAAAATCCCCTCATACTTCCGAGTCTATTTTACTATGAATCAATGTGTACATGTGTTTATTTTTCTACGAAACATTTTTTTCTAGTTCGTTTACGTACATATGTACGCACAGTATAGAATGAGTTGCAAATTACGTCTCATCGGCTTTTTTCTTCGTGCTGACCTTACGAAACTAGGCTCTTTTTGAACGAAATCGATTTTTCACGGGAACCTCGGATTGACTGGACAAACGAGTAAACAGCCAGGGTCACTATCTTATCGGTGAAGAGCGATTCTACTGTCTACTGTGCATGGAAACGACTGGTCGGGATCTAATTTCTGTTAGAAAAAAAGTCACCAGCTAAAAATGATACATCCCAAAGTAAAGAATTAGATACAAAAAAGAAAAGAAAACGTAATCATACAGAATATTTCAAATGTATCACGAACTTTAACTAACCAATAATACTTGCAAAGGCTTTGCAATTATACTTGCTAAAGNATTTCTGTTAGAAAAAAAGTCACCAGCTAAAAATGATACATCCCAAAGTAAAGAATTAGATACAAAAAAGAAAAGAAAACGTAATCATCATACAGAATATTTCAAATGTATCACGAACTTTAACTAACCAATAATACTTGCAAAGGCTTTGCAATTATACTTGCTAAGTTGGGATAGTAACCGGAGCAGATTCCGAGAAAGAAAATAATTTTTCCATTGGTTAGTTAAAGTTTCTATGGTAGTATGGTACTTATATTACTAATACTATGTTACCAGTAGTGTTTACACAAAACATAAGAGTTCCAAACACGTTCACCCCTCCAGCACACAGCAAGCCTCTGCTAACAATTCACCAACAAGATTAAAAAAGGTTCAATAAAAAATGCAGCTTATTGTTGAGGTAAAAATTATCTGATTGGGTTGTCAAGATAATTTTTTATTCGTTAGATCAATAATGCATTGAATTTACTGAGTAAATTCACACTATTCAATAATGCAAATAGTTATAAGTTGTTTCAGTATTGAAAAATTACAACAAAAAAAAAAAATGAATTTCATAAAGATACAATACGTCTTTTACTCCTTTTCCGAGCTTCTGCTAATACGCAGCCTCGTCGCCTGCTTGTCTGCCTGCCATATGACTTGCTTCAATTGTCAGCAGTTAGATTCGTGAGGTTCTCTGTTAGTAGAAGTGGGAACTAATCCCTTCAACTATTTATTCTTCGCGGGACCAGCAGCGCTGTGTTGCCTCGGTGGTTCCCACGACATACTGATTAAATATAATATATTTTTTAAGCGGTAATATCAATTTTGCAGAACTACGCAGGCGCAAGACACATCTGTGAGCGAGAGTTGAGTGCCCGCTCCAGGTGTATTGTAATCCGTTACCTGCACGATCGTTTTAACCGTGTATGCTGGGTTTTTCGAAACAAGTAGTATTGAGATGTATTATATATTACTATATAAAGTATAATTCGTTTCGGACTCAGCGTGACTAATCTGACTGTACTTCAGGACTCTACGGTGGTAATTTTTATGGATTTTTCCCAATGTCCTGATTGGCTCAGGCCTACTCACTTAGTCTGCTCTAAAATAAGCTGAAAACGGCTAGATGCTGAAGCTGATCATACCTCCTCCTTGAAGAGTTGTACCCTCTGTGAACCCCTTACGCAAATTGTAGGACTCGTAATTTTGAATTCCCTTTTCACCATAAAATCTTGAATTAATCAATTTTTAAATTATCCTCTAGAATGTCGGGAACTACAAAAATGTAATTCCAATTCAAGGTAATTCCATGACGAACCATTTAGGATTAAAAATCTCTTAACGGGTAAGTCTAATACAATTCGAGTGTTTAATAAGCCATGTTGAATCGTTTCTGCACAAAGTACAGATCTGCGAGTCGAAATGTAATATCCGGAGATAAATGATTTCCACGTTATAATCATGACTATCTTCCTTTTAAAGCATTTAATGTACAAGATGATCACGTAGTTGAAGTTGAACGAAGCACTGTTAAGTGAAACCTTTAATGACAAGGAATCTTAAAAGTTTGATTGGCACTTTAGGTGGTGCCATGCTTCCCACAGACTGTACATAGTATGGAGTACTCTGCGATAATGGGGTATAAATGTAAAAAAAATCTGTTTCCACAGGATATTTGAATTAAAAACCAGTTTCAAAATTTATGGCATATATTTCACTTCTCGCAGATTGATGACTTGACGATTTAAATACGAAGATTTTTTTAACAATATTTCTACATCAAAACCGGAAAAGAGTGAAGTTTTCGAAATGCTTTAAAACTAGACGGTTTTGGAATAGCATGAAGAAGTTTCGGATATTATTACATCCTGGCAAACAAACATTTATCCTACTTGATGTATACGTAAGCATCCGCATCTTGCCCAATAATTAGTTATCATTATCTCGTGGCAAATTACGGCCTCCAGATAGGGGGTTCCGGTTAGGTGGGAGAGGGGGGGGGGCAAGTTCGGGGAATGGAGGGCACGGCAGTCTGTATGGAGTTCCAACGAGGTAGATACAGTTGTTCAGGGACTTAGGAATTCAAAAATGAATTTTAATGAGAGTATTTACTTAGTTCATTTCTCACCATAAAAATAAAATTCAAATAAAACTTGTATTTTTTGTATGGTGATATACATACGATTCTAATGCAAAGTGTTATAATTACAAAATTATTGTCGTGAGATATTTTCAAATGAAAATATTACCTTCTATTGCCACAAATCATTTATTGACTGAATTGTCAATCCGCTGTTACACATAAGGTGAGCAAAACGACTCTATAAATTGGAAACACTAAAAAAGACCTTCAAAGGAAATCCTGCAACATTCTCCAATTATGATCCAAAAAATTAAATCAGTTAAGTTATGCTTATTGTTTGAGCAATCCGTCCTTAACTAAACAAAAAAATCTCACATCTAAGCAAAAAAAGAACAATGAGTAATAGTTTCAATTCTTCTGTATTTCTATAAATATTAGGCAAAATAAGTACATTGTATTCAATCACTACTAGAGATATCGTTTATTGCTTTTGTGATTAAAAACTTAAAAAATGATTATATACATTTAAATAACTACACATTGATATTCGCGAATAGTAATACTAATTTAAAGGAACTGGTGTAGTTCCTATGACAACGATTATTTGATTTTAAAATCAACACAAAACAAGGGATCTCTCTGTGATTTGTTTTTTTAGTCTTGGAATGCCACAGACTTGAGACGGATCACCGAGAATTTACAAAATATTACATTAAAAAAATTATTTCCAAAGGAGCTAGTCATTTGCACTAAGAAAAATAACACTGCAACGACGAATCCTTGCATCTCCCTATCGCGGAGAGCTTTCCGCTGTTGTCAACGACTTCCGCTGTGAGGTGGGTGCCACAGGTCGCCGAGGGCGAACGGACGCGGCCCCTTAAGAGCTCCACACGTGTAATTTAGTTTTAATCGAACAGTAATCCGGAATCACGCATCTCTGCTAGCGAAGACACGTTCGGGTCCCAGGAAATTGGGCAGTCGGTTCTTTAGGAGGTTGTGGAACGAAGGGCTTAGGGTGGAGAGACAGGATGAGTCTTCGCTTTCAGGTCTGATCTAGGCATTGATTCGTTATGAGCTAGGTGTTCGATAAGAGACGCAGAAACTGGGTATACGGCTGGTTCATCTTAAATATTTATTTCGCGATTTACCATCAAGACCATACAGTAGTCGGAGCAGGTGTTTTAAATTTAAGCAGATTAGGGTGTTTCGGTACAACAATTTTTATTTTTTCCGAACTGCGAAAATGAAATTAATAACTCCAATTGAATGGGACATCTATACTAATAATAGTGAATTACTTGAAATGTATGTGGCATCGAAATCAGAAAAAGTAATCGATGAAGTTATTTCAAATTTCAAAGGACTCTTCTTGAAAATTGTTGCAACTATAAAGCAAAGTATGGTTAATTTTGATGAACTACAAGAGCAGAGAAACAATTAAAATTGACTTCACTCGCATGACTGTTGACTAGGAGATTAGGTACGTGTCTGCCAGAGACAATTGCATTACTTGAGGCTGACAGTCCACTAATCTAAGTGGCCGAATCGTACAAGCAAAATTATATGAAGGTTTTGAAGAACAATGATTTCAAGTACATAATCTAAAAGTGAAACGAAAACAAAACAATTTCGAGGTCTTAACTATGAGCTTCGTTTACTAATCTTTCTGAGTAAATTGTATGATACTTGTGTTTGGATTTTAAAATAATTTGTATTTTCGTACACATAACACTGAAAACTGGGTGTATTATGGTATTTAATTTTTTAAATTAACTAAAGTGAAAATTCAAATCACAAAAGTAGAGAAATATGCAAACTAGCATACGAATTTAGAATATTCTTCAAGAACCCCGAGTAACGCCGGGCAATATGAGCTAAAAAATTCCGGACCTGTTGTCTGGTGGATTAATACCAGAAGGTCCAGTAATGATAGTTGTAAGTTTGTTTTCATACCTCGGGAAAAGCCGGGTAGTTGCTAGTGGGATATCAAATAGGAATGAAAATTGTATTCAAGTGAACATATAGTTCGTCGAAAAACCTACAGCACAAGGAAATTTAATAAAACTTTTTTTACACGAATAACTTCGTAAGATTTGAATTTACATAGTAAGTTTTGAACGAGGGACGCATCGATCGACAGTCATATTTCAATACAAAATCCTCAAACTTACTAAAAATCTTATATATGACGTGCATAAACAATAATGAAGAAACTGAATTCCTTATTTTTAAACTATTAAAAAATAACGGAATGTTAAAAATAGAGTCAACTCTTTTAAAGACTATTTAAAAAAACATTGATTATAATTAACGAACCTCGACCTCGCTAGGGAAACATTGCATTGAATCAGGTCATGGATACTCCACAACACTTCCACAGAAAAACCACACAGCCTCTAGTGAACCCCAGTGAAACCACCAAAAAATCGAGCACGTTCCTTTCCCGACCGATCTGCGGCGACGCAGCTGTCCGCCGCACGACACGAATAGCCGTAAACTCATTGACGCGCGCTCGTCAGACGACTTCCGAAAGAAAACCCCGTTCGAGTTATCGACCCTTCGTCACCCTTCTTTCCCTCGATACGGGGAGATGCGAGTTCGCTGATGAAGCCGCTACGGCTTCTGCCACTACTCACTCCCTTTGTTCTCACTCCCCCATCCCTCGATTTCTGCTTCTCCTCCAACCCTCTCTTCCGTTCCCCGCCGCTGCACCTCCGCTTAAGCACGAATTCCTCTCTCTTGCTGCTCCCAAGTTGGCTGAGCGTGTTTCGCATAGTTCAGTTGGGGAGGCTAAAGGAGTGAAATTTTCAAGTCAATACGATCCTCCCATTTAGATACTATGCTAAGAGATATTTTAATTAAAAATATCAGCGAACCTCGTCTCGGTCGCATTTTCTTAGATCTGTGATGGACTTGAGGGAGAAGAGCGCTGGCATCGATGGAGATCATTCTTCACAAAGGGACGTACGTTGACTTTGGCACGAGAGAAAAGGGGAGAGTGACCCCTAATAAAATTGCTAGAATTGTTAGGATTATAGTTTGAAAGAAAGAATCATAAATTGTTACAGATATTTAAAACACGCGGTAACCTCTAATAATAAATGCGAAGAAACTTAATACGTTAAATAAACAGACATGAACAAAAATGTCTATACTCGTATATCATTCTCAAGAAGTCACAACTAAACGATAAACATTGGGTATCGATAACACTGGATTCTTGGATTATTTAATAGTAATATTTACTCCATTGGACAAAAAGCTCTGGTGTCTGACATTTAAGAATGTCCTCTCTGTAATGTCATTCTGATGAATACAAATTTTAGTATTCATGAAGTAACATAGGTTTTTACCTAAATTTTTCCCTTTTACCTATATTTTTCCTTTATCAATTTTTAACAGTATTTGTGAAAAGTTCATCAGCATCGATTGCACATTTCAACGGACAGACTTAAAGAAAATAAATATTCTTATTTATTTTATTGCCATTCCTTCTAATACTCAGTGATTATACTGGTAATTCATAAGGTATCTATAAATACATATTAAAACCCATTGCCCGAAGATCATCATAAGAAAATCATTAGATACTAATATTTGCACCAGGATGAAGATTTGAAAAAGAATTTTAATTTTTACGACATCTTTAATCAACTAAGGAGAATTTCCTATAGATAATGTGATTTCTATCATGCTAAACAATAAACATAGAAAAGCGAGATTATTTTTACCTCGTTGCCCGTCACCAGAATAATGATAATAAATTAATTTGGCATAAAAACTCAGTTTAATCAANATATATATGAGTTTTGACATCAATAATATTATGACATAAGACCTAATTCATTATTTATATTGCATATATTCAAATAAATAATATGAACAAAATATATTTTGAATAAATTTAATAAAAATATACCGAAATATTATTATTATTATTAAACATTGAACTAGCTGTATTTCACCGGTACAAACTATGATACCTAGTCACGAATAAAGAGACAAGAAAAAATTCAAACAAACTTGCGCAATACACGAAATCAGTCACCCTATGTCTCGAGCCAACGCCTAAAGAGCGCGTGTATAAAAATACTTCTTTCGCGCCCATACATGCCTCGACGGGGATGTTGAATTTCATTAACATAATTTATTTCGTAATTTGCCCTTCCCTGCCGCTCTACTGCGTCCGCGCACGCGGTCTAAGTAGCTAAAGAATGCGATTCAACTTGAGACACACAACCATATTTAAAATTCCTGAGCGGCGAGAGAGAGATGCTGTAATAACGGCCAGCTCCTCTTCTTCTGGATTCCTCCCTCATACGCGCGTCTCAGCTTCCGGACTCAGAGTACATATGCCCCCACCCGATGGTCGAGTGGCTAGTGTAGCGGCCTCTTTAAGCGTCGAAGAGCGGGTGCCAAGAGGTCGTCGGATTTTGGGGGAGCGAAAATCTACACAAGCCATGTTGTATGAGTATATGCACGTATGTAAAAGATCCCTTAAGCATCATTTGGAACTCTCGGAAAAATTATTGCTCAGCGAATAAATCACCCAGGTAGTTTCGGCTTTTATTGTAATCTGGTAAAGGAAGACGGAACGTATAAATTGGCAAGTGAAAGCTAACTAAGAATGTGACACAATAAGCGGTATCCTAGAGCTAAATAAATTAACATAGTACCTCATCTTCTCCTCCCTATAATGCATGGTCCCTATTTGTTAGAGCATTTATAGATTATAGGTGCGTTGCAACTTGCATCCTTGGAACTAGAAAGTATTACTTAATGATTGCGAAAGAAAAATATTATTTTAACACTTCGTTTATTAATTCTTTACATGAAATGTAAGTTTATGAAAAAAAAATGCGATGGGTACTAACTTGAAGAAATTGTGATTTAAGTTTGCGGTTTTTCTTGATATCGTAAATCGATTATTAAGAGCATCAAACAAGGTCATAATCGTCATAATTATTAATCCATAGCTAATTAAGTTCAATACTTTTCACTAGCTTTTTCAATAAGAGAAAATGTAAATATTCGTATGGTGCATCGTTTACTTTGTATTATCCAAGTCAAAACTCTGTGTTCGAAAGATTTATACCATAACTATTCCGCAAGTCGTTAATTATATTACTATTATGTGAGAGAGATAATACTATCACATATTACAACTAACAACTTGTTAGATTCGTCACTCAATGAAGCTCAAGAACCCAAAATAAAAGTAATATCCCGAATTGAAGAAAATAATAGAATATCAATAATTCAGAGATTTATGATTTTAATATTAATCTTACGGTGAATAATTTAAGTATTGAGATTAATTCCAGATTTTTTATATTAAAATTTCATCACACATAATTCAATAAAAATAATTTTTCAGTTTTGTTAACATTTTCTAACCTTCTCACCACGTATTACCATAAATGTTACTTACTTCACCAGACTCAACACCGTTCTGATTCATTTTCCATTCTAGAACCAATTCTTCCTTGTGCACCCAACTTAAACGGTGGCTGTGATCCGACAATGTACGGAAGATATGACCCTACTCCCGGTTTCCTTCTCTCCCTTCGAAGCCAACCGAGTCCCAGACCTTTGAGGAAGGGCGGCGTTCGTTCGCGTTTCCTTCCGACTGATTGCGTTCATATTGGCGAACGTTGCCGGACAAAGGGGAGGAATTATTATATTTGGTAGCGCGGCATTCTTATGTACAGAGCGAGCACGAAAGGTCTGAGAGAGATCAGATCGGCCCATATTGCGAAACCTTCTGGAACGGCCTTTCTTCGACGTGAAGATACGAAGCCAAAGTGGGTTGATGTGATGAAGGAATGCGCCGGTTGCCTTTCGAACGACCGGCCTTTAAAGAGTTCCGACAAAAATCTTTTTACGATTTTATAGCTTTTGTAGGATATATTCGGTGAATGAACCAGGCGTTGTGTAATACGAAGAAATTTATGAAAAATTTAAACGACAATTCAGAGAAAGAGAGAAGTAATTAAACATTATTTATATGAAATATAATTTATTATTCTTGGATCTTAAAACAGGATCTTAAACTGTATTCCGTCGTTTAAGTATTTTGTCGAAGAAAGGAACCAAAACTATAAAATTTTATTATGTGCTTGACAATCACCATCGAATCGTGTGTCAAAAGAACATTATATTCTTGGTTTTGTGCACTCTAGATTCCACAAATTTGTTAAACTCGTAGATTCAACAAATTTATTTTCATAATGGCATCGTCTCGGCCCTGACACGAGATTCCAACTTTCTTAGTCACGATCATCAGGAGTCATCTCAAATCCGAGCCATAGGATTACTCAGAACGTATTCCTTTGATAAAATAGGTTTCGAAATTTCTCAGCTGGATGTGAATCTATAAGCTAATAGGTGAGGAAAGCAAATCAATGCTCCACTAACACTGATACCATCAAGAGAAATTCCAAGCCATAAGCAATCTCCGTTTCAACAGCATCATAACGGGCAATATCTAGACACGCCAGCACGAGTCCGAGTCAAGAGGTCTGGACATCTCCTCCGGAGGCCTTTTACGAGCACCAGCAATGGAAAAAGCGTCACTCTGTGGATGCAGACGAACCATGCGCCTTGGACGCAACAGTAGGCGTCGCAGGGGAAGCCCCGGGCTCCGCCACGACATCTTTACGAAAGCAGTCTTTTTCAGAGCTACATTCTCTCTCTCTCCCTCTTCTGCCTCGCATCATGGTGGTTTCTCCTATATCCGTGATCTAACGAGACAGTTCAATATCAATTCACTAATGAGGTGGCGAAAAGAAGAAAATGATCATAGATGACTGACGTTCAACTCATTTACAGTATTAAGATCAAATAATTCGTATACAATCACGAAACGGACGAAAAAAATAGAATATCAAATTGGTTGTGAAAATACTGAATAATATTCGGAATACTGAATACACCAATTAAATTATGCACGCCGTCGTTTTTATCATAAGAAGTATTGTATAAACATCTCATTGATTGAAGATAAAATTTACGAGATGGATTTTTGTCAATTATTTTCCTTGGGGTACATCCTTGTACATCATCAAAGAATCACTATAATCGTGCACATACAAGAAACAGCCAAGGATATAAATTTCACAAAAAAAGCTCACTTTTTTCTTCCGTTTTCAGAATTTTATTCGTATTTTCGCCAGTCTTCCCTCACCAAATAGCAATATTAGATTTAATTTTTAATTTTACTCAAATTTGCTTATCAGAGATAATGCAAAAATATTCAAGACGTTTTGTATAAAATATCACGTCAGGAATTAAAAGACTTGGAATCTTGGATAATAGTATAATAGGTTCTTCGCAACTCCATATGATCTACGTAACTTTTTAAGCTCTCAATCTACATAATCTCTAGTATCGAGTCATTTCAATGGACAGTGTTAAGAGCAATCACTAAAAACTTGATGCAATATATCAACAACATATTTGTAAAACAATACAAATAACAAATACTAATAAGTCCGACATGATGCGGCACGATACAGTATTTAATATCTTGTCACATCCCAAGAGCAATGCACAATGATGCCTCCCGGCAAGCAACTTGAACTCAACGCGAAGGCGTCCGACGTGACGCCGGCTGGCGCTCACCCGGAGGCGCCATCGCGACATCTTTACGGCGGAGCAGCAGAAACAGCAGCGGCGAAGGTTTTTTGCCCCACCGGACGCGTCCGCCGCACGCGCGCGTCGGTTCGACTCAGTCGGTCGGACACTCGCAGGTCGCAGTAACTCGCACGCGACCCCTGGGGCACACCAAACCGCTGGCACACAGTTCGTTCTTCCAACTGCTCGGCTTCGGGACCGATATGCGCGACTACTTCACGTGCAGGACACAACGCGCGTCTCAGTAGAAAATTAACTTAGCAAGAAAATAACACTGTTCGCATAATAATGTCCAATTATGATCCAGGTTTTCCTCCGGTTTTGCTTAGTGTCGAAGCGGATTTATACATAGGCCGGAATGTCATTAATACTTTTGTTACTATTAGTCTCGAACTTGACCAATAACTTGACCAATAACAAGACTATCATGATTTCAATCCAGATATGAGCATCACTAACTGATACCTTTCTGCGTCTCTTCCTAGTTACTCAGAAGTTTAATTAAAAATGATGTACATTTTATTTTTGATGAGTGCATAAAGTAATAAATAAAGCAACTAAAAATATAATCTGAGTTATAAACATGATACGAAACATTTAGCGTGAGAACTAAAACGCGGAAGCATAAAACATTCGAGAAAAACTCCTGACTTATCAAACTTGCCAGTAATTTAGAGGACATTAGCCTTGGGCGGCACCTCAACGGTCGAAATAACATCATTATGGTATTATTAGAATATTATGACGCGATTTACATGTTTTATTATTCACTTCCGAAAATAGGTGCGGTAAGCGGTCTGTATAAATGCAGAAGCACATATGACAACTCAGACAGTGAAGAATTTAGAGGAGTTTGTGAAGGGGATGTCTTTCGGGCTCAAGTCACTCCTCCCGAACAAAAGTGCATGACAAATTTTAAGTTTTTCCTACTTTGAAAAGAATTAACTCATGTTTTATACATAGGAAATTCATAACGTTTTATGCTACATAGAATAAAAATATTCTTACAAAATAATATATACGCCTAAGTTTGCATCAATTTGCATGAAACTTTTCAAATGCCCACACGTCTCTGAGATCCCTGAGCTTCCCCCACCCATTATAAATTATGAATGTACCAATTGTAATTAGGATCTTAGAGAATTTTGGATTCGCACACATTGTTAATCCTAACATTACGATACTAAAATAAGCGTGTACATAAATTACTGTGTTAAAATAAAATAAAATCAGTGTTAGCTATCATTTCTTTCTTGGTGAGAAACGAGAAACCAGACTTTTCAACTCCAATTAAACAAGTAGATAAGAGAACAATTACATTATAAGCATATCAAATAAAACGTTTCGAAGAAAATACAATGAAATTATTGTATGGGGGAAAACGGAGTTTGTTTCGACACGTGTCTCTTCGTACGACGATTTCTAATGGTTGTTCGTACAGAATGGTAGGGTGTGAGGGACACAGAGAAGCGGAAAGTAAGAATGAGAAACGCGGATCCGAGCATTGCCCCCATACGCATCTTCAGTGGAACTCATCTCAGCACAGTGGAACGAAACGCTTGTATTTGCACAAAAATTTCTGTCATGTACAGTTACTGACAACCTAATCTTTTTTGATTATCTACTTTTTTAATTAATAATATTTACCGGACAGGGCCTGAACGTATCACTACAAAGAAAACATTCTGTTCAACTTCCAAACTCTGCTGAAGTACAAAATAACACTTTTCCTAGGGTTTCGTTGAGTAAATTTCTCGTAAGTTGGGTTAATTTCATAGCAAAAGCTGCCTTAATGTCTATGGAGTAAACCAGTGATCGAATACGAAATATTCTATCCTCAAATAGAAAATAAAATATTTTCAATCGTTGTTGCACGAAGTACGAGTATGAAGGAAGTAGTAACCAAATTTCATATAATAACTATAAATAAGACACAAAATATATAAAATAAAAATACGTCAACGGGTGGGGACGGTGGTAGCGGATGTAACATTACGCATATCTGTGTTCGTAAACCAGCTACCCGCACTCGACCGGACACGACACGCGAACGAGCGCCGTCGAACCCTTCATTTCGTATTGAAACATTCGTGTCGATTCCCCGCTCATGACCATCCTACTCACCCTGACAGATTAAATATCAATCGATCTCTTGGACACATCGAATTTTATTCGAGTTGCGTTCATTTTGATAGTCAACGAAAGAAGTGAACTATGATTCAACACTAAGAAAGTTTCATTTCTATGTGACTTGATTTGATGGTCCAGGCCATGGGAACGTCTAACAGAATAGAAAGAAGAAGAAAAAGTTGTGAAAAATTACAAAATATGATAGTATAGTATCGTACAAGTATCATCTCGAATAAGGGAAACACAGAAATATTTGTACGACACAAATACATTTCCAAAGATCTTTCCTGAAACTTCCGACTGAAGATGAGATTGTTTTCATAACGTCAGTAATTTTTAACAATACATTAAAATGTTAATGCATTTTTATTTATATCTTCGCCGCATTTAATTTCAAATGCAACATTTTGTAAAACCAAATTCAATGCTCTTCCAGACGCATGTTCTATTCCTCTCCTCTTAATAACACTGTGTCAAATAACGCGGGCTCTATTGTAGGCACTACCATCTTATTGAGGAAACCAAACCGGAATCCAAAGCGAAGAGTCAAATAAAGAAACCAGGCACCATCAATGTTCAACGTCATGGCAGCCAGCCTCTTTTTTACGCCAAACTATAAAATTTTCCATTTACAACAGAAGCACATGAGTGGACAACTCTGATGACGACATGCGGCGTGCCGTGAAAACGCTCTCGCATGGGACATGAAATTGTCGGTGAAAAGACACAGGAAACAAAAGACAAAAGGTAGACAACTGGAATGGAAAATAGGTGGCAGTTAACGAGTGCTGGCAGTTGCACGCGTAATTGGCGCGATGGAATATACTGTCAGCAATAAAGGTGATGTGATGTAGTTTGGTTTCGAGGTGCGAGTATGACCGGATATCCTGCTTTGGTTCAACGTGTCGGATGTGGTTGAAGTTAGTGCGCAAGTAGACGAGAAATTCTTACCAACATTACCAATTACAGGCATAACGAGATACATAAATATGACATGATAATTTAATGATATCTTTTTCATTGTTTATATGTTGCCTATACCTGAGTGTTGCAGCTTTGATTGCCAATAAAGTACACGTTTTCAGATTTCATAGCAAACGTTATACACAGTATTGTTCGTATTGGAGGTCTCTTCACTCTCTGCATGCTGCTTTCTCAATATTGTTTGTCGTTGTCAATATATGTTGAGTGTTAAGCAATTTATGTTTCCTCCGGTATACAAAGGCTGTAATCGTTTTTGTAATTTATTTACTGAATAGCTTTAGCAATTGTAATTAAAAGACGATTCCCAAGATTTATGAGAGCACTGAACAAAGATTTAACCATGGATAACATCTTATCACTTATAGAATGCCTTGGAATACCACTTAATACATTAGTTCGGCAGCGCGGAGAATGAAACCTGCTCTCTTGCTCCCCAATTGTAGAGAGAAGGTTCACACTCTCGTGAGATAGAGCAGAATATTAAATATAAAAATAAATAATTTATTGACGAAAAGCAGTTATAAACTACGTTTGACCACGTCTGGGCTATGATGCTACTTCCTGGAAGCAAGAAAGAAATCATTCCACCAATGAATTATGATCAAAACCGCGTACCTCTGTCACGAGTGCAAAGGATCAACATACGGGACTCTGATGAATTCATTTATTAAAATGAGAATCAAATTTAGAAAATCAGTTGGGAGAGTTGTCTGCTAAAAACGTAGAGACGTAGCATGTAAGTGGATGTATTTATGAGCACTTCCCCATAGATGACATTTAAGTGTATTTTATTTATCTACCTATCTGTCCATCTCTTTCGCTTCGAAGCAAATCATAGCATAGTAATGTCCATTTGAAGAAGTAATTGATTATTAACTCCGTAACCTTTAGTAAGGAAAGCTACTGAATCTGTCCCCTGCCAACGATCTTAAGGTCGTGCCGTCCCTCCCCTCCGCCAAATAAACATGTCACCGAGCATCTCCCCTCCTGTTCCTCCACCACCTCCTGGCGCCTCACCGCCGCCGCCAACGGCCCCTCCCCCGCGTCGCGACGCCGCAGCTGCCATTGGCGCTGGCGCCGCGGGTGTCGCCTGGGGGCGTCGCGTGACGGGGGCGGAGCGTCGCGTCACCGTCGTCTGACATGGCGGCAGAGGAGGTCTAGAAGACGCCACCATTCCTTGCCCCTCCCCGAGACACACGCTGCCCACGCAAAGACACCATACGGATATGAACGGAGGCAAGATTGATGTCTTAGATACGGAAGATAGGACGATTATCATACATACAGGCGTAAGGTTATTTAAGACATGGGGATAACAAGCATGAAGCGGTAGTAAAGGGGAGGAAAATGAGATGTGAATTTAATCCAGTTATAATAGATTATGTCGGTTACGCCTTATCACAAGCAAAACGCAAAGGAAAAAATGAAGACTCGCCGACCTTGAGTACGTAATTTATCTCACTACAACTCGTATCAGAGAATTTCTTGTAAAGTTTCAATATCGTTTAACAAATGTAAGGGCGTTGATTATTCAGACTACGTGAATTCCTTTAAACGTAACAACCACATACTTTTCAAAGAATTACTATTACACTTTTATGCTGCTACGCTACATAAAAAAATAGTTGTAATATTGAGTCGAGACTCACCATAATTGGTTGATTCGAAATATTCAATAATATTTCCATAAATAGCAAATTCTGAGTCGTAAAGCCTTCCTTATATCCTTTCGAGAACGAGCAGGTATCTCAGCGACAGATGCGTGTATACTTTATAGAGCCGAGAAAGGGAAATAATACAATTTTCTTCATTTAAAAAAAAATATATAAAAATTGGTAGAACTTACAAGCAAATAAAGCACAAAGTCATGACAACGCGGAAATAAATTTGAACGAAAACGAACAACAAAAATTTTGCATCGTGGAGGTGAGGCCTCCGTGGAATTAAAAAGAAATACTAAATCAACGCAATAAACAACGAAAAATGCAATAGGAAAATTTTGTCTTTTACCGGTTCCGGACAGGTCCTCGGGAGCTTTCTTCATTTCGTAACTGCGACTCTGACTCAGCTTGCCGTCTCCCGGGNTATAAGAGACAGCCTGCAGGAACGGAATGGTTCAGCGAATTTGCGAGGACGCGATCGCTCTTATTTGGCAAGTAGACGGGCATTCTGCGATGCAGTCTAGATCTTCCCAATCATTACCACAACTACTTTCGGTACATCCAAACATTACCCTTTGAACTGGAGAAATCGCTACAGAAAAAATAGTTGTTTCATTAGAGTAACGAGAATTGACATAAGAAAATGTGCTAATTTTATTTGTCTTAAGGCCAGGAGATCTTTCATTTCTGTAGCGTCTTATCAAGCTTTCTAAGAGTAATGATTTACAGTTCGTTTCACTAGTCTTCCTATGTGACAGTAACAGTTTTCAAATATTTCGTTGATAGAAAAATTTTCTTTGTCGTCATCGAAAACTAAAAACGATCAAAGAAATATGACGTCTGAAACTGTCATAACTGAAAACCTGTGCAATGAACTCTAACACGGAATTTACACATTATTCAGAACTTACACCTATTCTTAATTTCCATGGTACATTAATAACCTTTTGTTTCAAAAACAATTTTCCTACTACGAATGGACTCCGATATTTCGTAATCAATACTCTCAGTGGCGGAAGAAACATTTCATTCTATTAAATTTAAAAAAATGACGAATTTTAATACTTAAATAAAATGTTGAATGAAAATTACAATTCATTCGTGCGTGTTTTGTCAGGTAATAATCGATAATACTGGGAGAAAGCTCAAAGGAAAGTTGAAACGTGAATATCCTAAATCTCATTGGTGAGAGTTTGTCAAACAATTTACAAGGAGAAAAGAAACATAAACGTAAAAAGCACTATGTTTTGAATATTTTGTGTTGGGTTGTGTGTTACTATCGATTACTGGGTAACTCCGCCGATAACAATGCCACCAGTTTCAAACATCTCTTTTCGAATAAGGAGAATACTGCACGAGTATAAATTATTAAACAGACAAAATGTACGGCTGAAAATAACATAAGCGGAAAAAGAACATGTAAAATGGACATATTAACTTAAAAAAATCAAATCTGCTGTACGACTAATCAAATTCGATTCTTACGGACACTTTCTTGAACAACATAATTATTGAGACTTCTGTTGACTTCTTAAAACGTACTCCTAAATCATACCCGTCAGGAAACATGACTAATATTCCTCTTTGGTGTAAGCACCTCGTTCATTCATCTGTATGTTTATGACGAGCATCCGAGCGCTTTCTGCCTAGCGGAGTGCATTTGCATTTAGAGCGCGCTGTTTACTCGGCCTTTACCTCTCTGATGAGCCGCAAGTTATCTGCATCATTGTGGCACTATGCTCTAGGTACAGAAGACGCGCCCAATAACTTGAAATAATGATATTGCACGTATGATCCTGATATTTAAATTTAAACCGAATTAATTTTATAATTTACGTTCTGACAATAAAATAAATGGTAATAAATGAAAAGTTTAATATTTTGGTGTCTAGTATTGTCAGCAAATCTTTGTTTTCTAATTATTAGCGTGTCAAAAAATATTTCTCAGTGCATACTTTCCTTCGGCGATATCATTATGAATTATTTTTTTAAAATTATATCTTCTCAGCCCATGAAATGGGACAATGAAATAGGGAAAAACTCCCAGCATCCCATTCACACGATCAGAAAATTACCTTCATCCTTCCGCGGTACTACCTTCTAGCTCAGGTATAGTGTGTCACCCTTTCGCACTCATCACTTCCTAAGTTTAAAATAAAAGTTAAAAAAATGTTTTGAGAGTGGCGAGAGCTCATTTCTTGGCGGAAACGCCGGAAATGGTTCGGGCGAGTCCCACGTGTCAGATAATTTGACCAAGTCCCCTGTTCAGTGCTAACGAGCAATTATCGACCCTGGGGTTAACAGCTCGAAGCAATAGTGAAGTCAAAGGATGATCAAGACAACCCCAAGGTGGCGGAAATTCTACATTAGCCAAGTGGAATTGATGTCTTCTTTATTACGAATGAGTCAAAGGCGAGATAAACAAATGACCGTAAATTAAAGTAACAGAGCTGATTAATCTCAACAAGAAATCAGTTTCAAAACGACAAAAAATAATAGTCAGCCAAACAAAATAAATCTTATCAAGAACGGTCTCCTCAAAAAGACATTAAATTCTTCATCGGAGACATATTGAATGTGTAACGAAACAGGAAAATATTAGGAAATAACGTTACGTCATTTGCAATCAAAATGTTAACTATTATTCAACACCTATTGACGAGAGAACTGGATAGCGATATATTTTATGAGCCCTTTTTAATCATATACAACACAAAAAACGTGATGCCATATCTTTAAAAGAATATATATTTCAAATTTCCTCACTTCTATATTATTTTCAGTCTATCTGAAGCATTATCATTAAAATTGAGGAAAATATAATTACATTGCGTACGATGAAATATTAATACAAGCTGGGAGAAATGTTTTCAGAAACGACATTACATTGAGCCCAAACTAAAAATCCATTGAGAGGATAAAGAATGGAGTGCGAATATTCGAATGTTTCTTCACGGGAGTGTGAAATTAGCATCATGAAGGCGCGATCTCCGTGAATTGCCTTTCAAGATTTCAGCGTAGGAAATCAATGATTCGGAGATAATGGAGAAAATATGACAAAAAAGAAATAAGTGTAACCGATGTGCAATGAAATTACTTACTACGGAGTATTTTTGACCTATATCGATTGGGTACAGAAAATCCGTGAATATTATTTCGGTTTAAAAGAAAAGTAGTCACAATGACGTAAAAGTCGGTTTCATTATTCGTTGAATACGCGGGAGAAATCTGAAGTGAAAGAGAATTCGTGTGAAAAACCTCTGAGTTTGTTTTCGTAGAAGCATAATTAGGAGTAATTAGTTAATTAATTAAATTACTTATAAATTTGAAATTATTTTAAAAGTGATCGAGCTCGTGAACATATCTCTTAAAAGTGTGATATGTCATCACTCCTCCAAACAAACGAATCCATATTATCCGTCACCCTCTCCTGAGCCACACCTTGGGGTTCGCGTCATAACGGCCTTCATTGTGCTGCCTGCTTCGGCACCCTCTCCTTCACCCCTGATGCACCCCCTACCGCGCGTCGTCGCTCTGATTAGCCCTCCAAATGGCAAAGAGATCCCCGAGGCGGTGCAGCGTCCGCGTCCACCAGAGGTCGCCCCACGCCCTTTTTTTTGCGGGCATTAGGGCAGGGTGGTCCGATGCGAGAACCCCCTAATCGGCGAGCCCTTCTCTTCCTTCACGCACCGCGTTGCTCGGGGTTCCAGAGAGCGCTGAAGGGTCATCTGCATAAGTGACAGGCGGACAGATGGGTGTCGCGCATGCAGCCAGCGTGAAGGGGCGAGGAGGAGGAGAAAGAGAGAAAGAGAAACACTGTGCGTCTGCGCGGGGAGGAGAATGCGATGGGAGGAGGGATATGCGAACTAAGCGCGAATTGTACATATTTACTTTGTGCCTCGACGCGGAAGACGGATTTGACACATAATAAAGAAAGGAAAAGAATAAAAAACGGAAAAGGGGAAGGGAATTAGCTGCCTGGTGAGTTGAACCTAGAAATAGACCATTGCTTCATTGGACAGAGTGGTTTGAATTAATGGATGATCCAGCTGATAATCTTAAGAGGGAGGAAAGTAATTACAATATTATCGCAAAAACTGGACGTAAAATAGTACGATATGATTCATTTACGAGATATTTTCACGACAGCTATAACAGAGAACTTAAATATTATTGGTTATCGTAATTAAAGCAGTACAAACTAAGTTTGAAGGTGGCTGATTTAAGAAATAACTGAATGCTCATTCCAGAAATAGTTGACGAGTTGATACTACACTGAAAGTACTCAGAAAATGTTATATTAGAAAACATAGGGAAAACAATCTCAACCACACCATAAAATAATAAAATACTGAAGCCCATATTAATAAAACATTATATTTAAATTGTCATGATAAACAACAAATACTGATGAAGCCAGGAGTTGTTACATATACATTCTGATTGATAAAATTCTTAAAATCAATCTTTAAGAAACAGCTTATTTGCTTTTATTTGTCAAAGCTTACTTAGTTATTTGACATAAATAGTCTTCAAATATTACTAAGAAAATTCACATAAAAAAGAAATATGAATTTTCAGATTACAAAGATAAGAACCATTCATATCGCTGAGTATATTTTTAGGCTCTTCATCACTAACGAGGTATGCCGTACAAGATGGCGACTTCCGCATATATCCTTCGAGAAGGACTCTTCTTGCATGTCAACAGTTGAACATCTTGACGGAGTCGCGCGTCTGTACCTACGCCCCCGCCCTCACCTTTACAGCGGACAGCTGATGAACGTGAAGTGCATCACGCTGTCACCAGATAGCTCTGATGTGAGTTCTCAAGACAACCATTGCGCACACGAGACGAGGAGAACGTCAGGAAAGACGCTAAGTGCCAAGATATTTGATAAACAGTGGAGGTGGTTCACCGTTCTCTTCGTCCATGATGGCGCGGCAGAACCGCGTCGACTGTACACAATTCGTTGTTCGTGCTATTCAAATATTTGAAAATTCTAAAATTAAAATGGAATTTTTCCATCGCCTTCGAGTTTTAAAGAACACGCCGGAGTTTTGTAAGTGCAAATGTACTCTTTCCATGTGCTAATAGAAAAACACATTTCAACATTTATAAGAGCCGAACAAAGATTCATCACAAAAAGATTCGATATTATTCATGTAAACAATTTCTCTTATTTGCCAAAGCCATTTTGAACAAGACCAATTTATTAATGAATCTCATGAACTTGAAGCAGTGTTATCGCAAATAGTGCAATTTTGGTTCAAAACTATACTGATATATCAGGTTTAATTTCAGAGTTTTTATTGCCAAATGGAAATTTAAGAGACTGAAAGGCGATAATATTAATAACGCGTCAAATAAAATCCATGTGAAGAGGAAAAATTTCCTATCCAATATTTCCTACCAAGTCTAACTTACGAAGATTGCTCCAGGCAACAAATATTTTTTAGTACCGGATACCAAGGGTCTGCACCTATCCAAGAAAACCGCAAAGCGGACACCCGACAATTTCAATCCATGCATGACGTCACCTCTTGAACGGCGTGTCAAGAACCGAACGTTATCGCAAACCGCAGGTGTCGATATTTCCTCTTCCTCTGTTTTTTACTCATCTCCGTACAAAGCTCGCAGAACACCAATTTTCGACGACACGCCGAGTGGCAGAACACGTAAATGAAGAGATCGAGTTCAAGTCAGGTGGCAAATCGGAGAACTAGAAATAGCAGACAATAATGACGACATGAAGGATTAATATGTAATGAATAAGTTTTAATACATCACGAATGCAAAGAAGTTTATCCCAAAATTCTAGAAATAAATTATTTTCAGAAGAAGAACCTCGAGTAAAAAAATACAGCAGACTCGAATACAGGCTAATTCAAAAAACTATTTATTGAAGTAGTTCCAATTCTCAGAGTAAAGTGTAACGAAGCGTGTTTTATGGATTCTCAACTAGCCGAAAAGTATCGCCAAAAATCAAGAGTCGACTGTGGTTGAATTAATAATAAGAAGAAATTTACTTAGGGTTTCGTAACTAATAATCCAAAAGTAAAAATTACTTACGTTATTAATAATAATAGAAAATTTCAGTAGGTTTCGGGGGAAGCGGATCATTGGCAGAAATGAAGAATAAGATGGGGTAAAAGAGAATAACAACATATGATAGTATTAAGGAATGGAGGAAAAAACGAGGAACCTATGGATAAAGGAGTAACATGAGGATACGTGGAAAATTTTAAGAAGAGAAGTAAGAAGTAAGGTTTTAGTGAGGATATGAATGAAATATGCTATTCCTAAATGTAGAGAAGAACAATGAAGGAGGACAAGGAGTAGGAGAGGAAACCTGGAATATAAAGGGTGAAGTCACACGTTAAACATACATCGTTAGATGTACATCGACAGCCGATAATAATCGGATGAAGCAGAGAATCTGGACGAAAGGGTTAACAGAAAGTTGAGACGAGTATAAAGGGGTATACCCAAGGTTGCATGATTGCTCGTGTTTGCGAGATATCAATATCCGATGGATTTGCAGTGACGGGGTCCCAGTCAACGTACTCAATATCACTAAGGTTATATGAAAGGTATTTATGGAAAATTACTTCAGACTATTTCCCGGCGACTTACGTTGTTCTGTTTTCACAGTCAAGAAAAGATAGTTGGAGTGATACAAGATAGATGATATCATAATACATGACATTAAACAAACGAATTACGGGGACGAATTATTTTTCCAACCATGCGTTGCATTGAAGGACATCACACCCTTACCACTAAAATCTTACAATAATACACATGCTTATCATATTCGATCAATACGTTTCTTGTGGGCCTTCAAATTCGATTCCATGAGCGCTCGCAAGGAGCGCTCAGTGCCACAGTAATCGATAGATTTATCATACGGTCAGTTCTCTGTGAATACACGATTACTTGAGCATTGTTCATCTGTTACATACAAGCATTTAAGAAAACGAAACAACAAACTCAGTATCAAGACTCTAAAATACTTTTTTCTATTTTCATGTAAGTAACATTTCGTATCTTCTCCTCTCTAACGCTTAATTTAGATTTCAGAATTTACTCTTTGATACACTGTTTCCAAAGAATATTATGGTAATGAAACATTAATCAAGTAAGCTGATACCATAAGGGCGAATTTTTGCAACAAAAACGACGAATGCATTATTTCAAACTGTCTCAGAAGTTCTCGGCAATTTTTAATACAATATCATCGAATGCTTTCCTCACATGAAAGAAAATGATTCAAAATTAATAGATTATATAGTTTAGTTCAAAACAAAACCCAATAACCAGTTTAATAATCAGGTCGACAAGTAAAGTATTATATATTTCAAACAAATCATGTACTCGTAAACTTTACCTCCTCAGAAGGAAATAACTAATCCCTAATAATGATAATTAAAATTGAAATCATTAGGGAAAATATTCCATGCATTATAATTAAGGTACGGGTTTCTCAAAATGTAATATTACTCACTTTTTAACAACGGCAGGTCGTTGATAAAACCCGCACCATCGTCCACATTTGTATTCTGAAACAAACATAAAAAGAAACCTTAAGCAAAACAACCTTATCATAAACTACACGGTATTAAGTCACGCTATTCGCATCCACATTTATCACAATTGAACAGTCACGAGAGGCAAGCAACGGCGACTCCTCGATAGAACAAGCAGCGGCGCGACTATTCTTGATCGCACTGTCTAAACCTCCCGTAACCCATTGTGCACCGAAATGCTACGGACAAGGCGTGGCAAAATAACGTCACGTTCTCCAGCCAGAATGCTGCTCACCAATCGTTCGGGAAGAACCGGTGCACCATCATAACCTTCGAGGTATCGCTCCCACTCCCTCTCCAGGGAGACATCATCCTGATGGGGTTGCTGGCTCGTCTTCATTGTTTGAGCTTTCACGACTCAAGAACGTGTAATGAGGAAATGTTCATACGACATTAAAAACGCGTCGCAGACTCGCGCCTCCGACCTCTCAGAATAGCGTATGGTTTTATTGGATGTGTTCATTACAATGTTTCAGTTATAATGCAAGTTTGGATCTATTAAGGAGTTCTCTGGCCGTATTACAAACGCGCCCAGTTAAGATTGCGGAGAACGGTAAATGGTTGCATCAAATTTCTTAAGAGGCATTATTTCTAGGAGCTATTAACATTTCGAGGGACTAGAAAAGGTAGAATCATATTCGTATTATAGTTCCCTTTACTAATACGTACGTAATTAATAGATAATACACTTAACTAAACTTTATGCTTGATATTATAACATTTTAAATAATATGACAAAGCATATTATAGTCCTCAATTTGTAATATAGTTCAGAGATTAGGAAACAAGACTAAAAGAAAAATTAGTAAATAAATAAAAAAAGACAATAAAAAGAACAAGAATTTATTGTTTGGATATTATTGTTTTTGTTAACACCCGAGAAAAGTACTTTACGATAAAATATTGTAATAATGGAAATACATTAGTTATTTAAGACACGCCTATTGTAAGCGAATAAAGTTTTCTGACGTTGAGTAAGAAATAAATAAGCAATTTAATATTGTTCATACTACAAATCTAACATATATCAGAGAACATGAATTTTCATTGAGTGAGGATTAATTATCTCTACTCATTTAACAGCAAACAACGAAAAGGCCATTTCAAATAATGACTAGAGAAAATTCTAAGAGTTAGTATTTATTGTTATCATTCGTTTAGGTAACAATAATTCAGGACAATTTTGATGACTATAATAATAATAATAATAATAATAATAATAATAATAATAATGTGTAAAATTTATATATACGCCAATCAGTACTTCCACCTTCTTCGTCTAACGGAAAATAAGAAAAAGTGATGCATCTTAACGTAAACCAATATTTTGAACATCGATGTCTAGTTCTTAAAGAGAAGAGATGGAATCGTTGATTAGATTTCAAAACGTAAATATATTCTCTGTTGCCAACTTTCATGTTCATAACTCTAAAGCTTTAGATCCAGTTTATGTGGTTGAGGATAAACCAATGAAAATATATATGGATGGTACGTCAGAACACTCTACAGATAGAATAAAGTATAAAAAAGCACAATTTCTTGACAAATTGCATATAAATAAAATAAATATAAATAAATTAATATAAATAAACTTTTCTTGTTCCTTTGCGAAGACTTTTTTTATTTCTCGAAGGCTGATGAGAGCGAGAATGGTATTCTTATAATTATCGGGCTAACACGAGAATTGGTCTCGTACGAGTTGAAAAAAGTGGAAGACTGCGGTTCACTTCCTTTAGATCCCCAACCATAAATATTACAGCAAATACTACCGTTTGAAAGGTGGAATTATCACAGCATCCCGCAGTATTAATCAACGACTGTTAATGATGCACATCGAAAGAAGGAATAAAAAACGATTTAGAGTTCGGATCTCGTAGATCATTATATTACGGGAGGAAACGTGAAACATAAATTATAGGCTTTTGGGAGAAAAAACAAAGAAAGGAAACTAAAACTGACGCCTCTGCTTAAATCAATGGATGAAAGGAAACTCGCATAAATTGCAAGTAGAATAGAAGTCTGTAAACGAAACATAATTAATTCCGTGATTTTGCGTTTGGTTTCGGATTGTGATACAACAGGATTTGACTAAAAAGTCTCTCGAAATATTAAAACGATTTTACAGAAGAAAAATTATCAAATAAGTCAACACCATGATGCGTGTTCGGTGGGTTGCCTCTAATGACAAAATAATATGATAAAATTTTGTGAGGTAAACTAATGAAGACATGAAATTAAAGATGGTACAGGTTTTGAATTATCTATAAGCATATCAGGACAGAATTATTTATATCTTAAAACATGCACAAATCTCAATTCTTATAAAGAAATGCATTAAATATTTGGAAGTACCAATGCGAGGATAGGTTATGTATCTACGAATTTTCCTCTGAAAATGACTGATACTTTAACGTCGAACGCGCTTGTTGAACTATATACTGCTTAAATGTTGGTTATAAACTTGATTAACACTTGGCAGTGACAGCATTATCACATACAATAAGAAACATTTACAAAAACAAAAATTAAAACTAGAGTAACGTTACTTCCATTACAATGTAAATCGGAGTAGACCATCCGATGCTTCCAGATTTTTATCAAACTGGATCAGTTCGCGCCAATCTGCACTTGAATCATCGAGATATCACGCCCGACGTACATACGGCGATACGCGCATGTGCGTGTCGCGAGTTCGACAGCGGGTGCCTGGAGGGCCACAAGGCACGCCCCTCCGACGCCAGAGAAACAGGTTCCGTTGGTTGGAAGGACGTGGAAGGAAGAGTTAAGTAAAAAGCAGGAGCCGATATTTAAACCACCCGAACGAACAGCCATAGGAATTGATTCAGCTTGTTTCTTCCTGAAACCGTGGCATCCTGTGAGGTAGATTTCGTATGTTCATTGAGGAAGCATAAAACAAGGGCTTCTGTGGAAAAATATCGCCTCCTTAAGACTCCCGCGCGCACCCAGTATTAAGATTTTACAAGAAGGAACCGGTTAAACCGGAATGGACTTGTTACAGTATAAGTTGTGAGGATCCCGCATAGCCGGTACGGGATTGAGGGGAGGTCAGAAATTTCGGGGAATCATTGTGATGTTGTGAATCGCTAATAACTATGGTACATATGACGTCATTAAATACCACCAAATACCAAGGACATTTTTCGAATCTTTTGGGAACAAAATTATAAAATATTATTCAGAATGAAGATTGTAAACAACTAACTTCAGCGTTTCTCAATCAATATCGGTTAACGTTACATTCTATGTTGGCCACACTGGTGTCAAAGAGAAGAACTAATAAAATATTTTTGGCTGTCAGGCACCAGACAGAAGACTCAATTAGCACATTTTGTTTAGAAATGGTGCTTGAAAAGGAAAATCTTCATCACTACAAGGTGTGAAACATTCGGAATACTCTTGAAATTGTTGCAAATCAAGTATTACACTGTAATTCAACTTAAATATTATTGGACCATATTGATCAGGGTACACAGCAATACCATGAGAGTATTCCTTTTTTCCTTTCTTTTAATGTTCTAAATAATTGCATCACAAAACAACTATAAATATGATGGGTTGCTTGAAAAAAAATTCACGCAGTCTCAAAAATTTCTTTGACAAGATTCCTTTCAAATCCTCACTAAATACTACATATCTAACGCATGCATATTGTGTGGATTCGAATCGCTTATGCTGTATCTTCAGTAAGAATTAGCCCGCAAGTAAGGGAAATTGTTATTATTATTGTTATTATTATTANTTATTATTATTATTATTATGTCTTTAGGGCTCGCAGGGAAGTAATTAAGTGTTTCATGACCTTAAATGTTTCATTTCTACCGAATCGAATACCTCCAAGGCATGACATAATTTTTGTCTCATTTCGCGCGAGGCGACCAAGTTGGAGTAGCTCCGATGTGGTTCTCTCCACCTGATATCCGGGACAGCCGAACGAAGAAAGAGAACGCCAGTGGCGGGAGCAACTCTCCGAACAAGAGACCCGAAGAGCCGCCTCAGGGTCCCTTTGGCGGGAGAATGCCGATTTCCTTTCCAGTTCGATAGCGGCTTTGACTCATCGATTTATGAACTTGCTAAGCAGCAGCAACGCTGAAGCGCGGTTTGCGTGGTCGTTCAATGGCCCGAATGCTTCAATTTGACACGTTAGTGCTAGTTAACGCTTATTCTCCCTACTGAATGAAATGGAGAAAATTCTCCCCGAGCTGAAAATCGGATTTTACGGCTAACTTCCATGAATTTGAAAGAACTCGTTTGATCTTTATATTTTCCGGTTTATGAATTGGTATTATAGAGATGTCATGGGCAGGAATTAATGTTGACAGACGTGAACGGGTACTAAAAATCTACAAAATATTGCGTTTAGTAATAAGCACTATAACGAAATGTAATTCAACCGTTACAGAAGAAAGAAGCGAAGAGTCTAATTAAGCGTTTGAAATGTACCTCGTGGACGCCAGCATTTTGAACGCGTTTCCTCATAAGAACGCATTATGACATCAAACAAACAGTAATTAAATTTACTGTTGTGTCTCAAATTTAATTATATTTTCTATCGAACATTTTCTTTTATGGATCAACACAATACAGAAACACAATGCAGTGAAAGAAAGAACCAATTAACTTATGTCGTAAATCTGTAAGACGTTACATGAAAATAGGGGAGAGCGGAGGTATTGAGAAGAGTACGGCAGTGTGCAAAGAAATCTCCGAAACAAAATTATGCATCATCGACAGAGGACACCACGATAACAAAATTAAATTTAGTGAGGCCAATTAGACGCGGAACAAATGATGTAGGACAACGCCAAGGTCAGATGACGTACGAATTTTATTCAAGGGCCCCAGGATGTTCCTATGTACCATCACTAAATTCTTCGAACATAAGAGGAACAAACAAGGGAACTTAAAAGTATTGCACGGAACAAAATGCTGCAAAATAAGTTTGTTCAGACAAGGATTCACTCTTACATATTTTGTATACTCCGCCAACCAGCTCTAAACTGGCCACCGCGTTGCTCATGCTGTGGAAACAGCATATATTACACGTGGCAACCTGATAAAAGACGCCGACGCGTTGGGTAAACAAACGAACGCAGCCCGATTTCCGCTTGCGTGCTATGGCGAGGATCGCACCTGCCTGGAGCAAAGCGCGCACGGCCTATCTGATCCTTCAAGGGGAGGTGCTGTACAACAGGAAGCGAATTAATCAACGAAGGAGCTTCGTCTGGCGCGAAAGCGTGACCTCAAGCATCACTTACCATCGTGACTGTACTTGAAGCGTGAAAAAGGGAAAGAGCAAGTTTCAAGTGAAAGAGTGAAGTTTTGTTTACATTCCGGTTATACTTCAATATAAGAGGAAGAGATGAAAATATATATTTATGTGATTAGCTGAATGTATGTTGCGTAAGGATTTGGGAGTCGAGACGGGTGGTGCAGTGGATAGCACACATGTGGCCAGAGCAGGACCTCCCGGGTTCTAGTCCCGGTACGTCACAATTTTCACCTGGCTGTTGACGTTGCAAACTCATATTTAGTTCTTACGTTCAAAAATAGTCCCCACTCCCTTGTATGTGAGTCTTATTAACATGATTATGTAGTCATAGTAGGTCGCGCAAGAATGAGAACAAAACAATTAAGACGTCTGAACCATAGACCGGAAGGCTAAGGTGAAACGCGTCATACATCACAGAGAATATTCCAGCTTATGTAGCCTCGTCGGTTGCTTTACTCATACGGACGGGCACAGCATGATGTCGGCGTCTCGTATTTTCTACGTCGTCCTCGGGGGACCTGGCATTTCCTGCATCTCGCTTCTTTTTGTAAAGAAACAAGTCATGCTTCCGACAGATTACGATTAACCTCTCTCTCCTTACTGGATAACAAGCGCATTCATAAGAGTATGTTTATACACGACTTCGATCATCGTTATTCATGCCGATGNGGTTTAAGAAACCCCCCCCCCCCAAAAAAAAAACAACAACATGTATTTAAATATTTTTGTTATAAAACATCACAATATTATATATATCGAAAACTAACGCTAGAAGGATGAATTTATCAACACTGGCGAATCATCGGTTTAATCAATCTTCTTTCGTCAGGTTTCTTTCGTGGAATGTTTCTTTCTTCTCTCTTTATGGATTCTATTTCTACTACAAAAGTTGGTTTATTTTAGTTATCATTGGTTATATTTCGTTATATTTAATTTCAAAGAATTTTATTTCGATTGCCAAAACTTTGTTTCATTGAAGTGTTTTTTGTGTAATATCTCAAGAGTAATTTTTCAAGCGTTTAACAGTGATTTTTATTTAATATGTTGGATTGCCCGGATATTTATCTGGAATGAGAATAACTCAGCAAACAACTCATAAATCACGCCATGTATGTTCATTTTATGAATTAAATGATGTGTAAAAGCACGCGAAAGTGAATATCAACCATTCTTCAAGATTGTACACTTTAAAACTCTCGTTAATCGACAAAAATGACCACTCACTACATTAAGCTCAATAAAATAAAATATTCGATTGCATTTTTAAGAATTTTTCAGGAAATAACATTTCTCCATCAACAATTCCTTCATAATTTAACTTCTAGAACGTTAGTCCAACATATTTTGCGAACTGAGGAAATAAAATTTACAAAATGAAATATAAATACTGACCTTCAAATTTAGAAATTCTGATAATTCAGAATCTTCTTTAATAGGTGATTTTTTATATATATGCTACCACAACGTGACAGTTGTAATCATACAATACAAGCAAATTGTTTGTTCTGCTCTACATCGCAAGCTGAAACAAGTTTTTTCACTTCCCGTCAGGGGAGTCCCTTTCAATATTTGTTCCGCAATCCAGAAATGATATAATGCTCGGCATCTACAGTAACAACCTACTATTATGCACTTCACTGATAGGTAAATGCATTTGAATTCTAAACCAGAAGCTCTCTGAACTACATAAGCTATTAACAAGTTCTAGTTTTACCTCCCCAGACAACAGAATAATATTTACACAGGAAAATAATGGATTCTAGACCGTAACCTTTAAGTTATTTTACAAGTAACTACCATTTGCGACTAGTCCTACTTGTATTCGTCTTTACTTCAACGTTACATAAACGTTAATAATTCAGTTCGCAGGTAAACGCCGACCTCAAACTTACTTGAGAGAGCAGAGAGTCCGTACCTATAAATCGGGAAGAAAGAGGTAACATTTGACGTCGCTGAAAGGTCATTTCTGTAGGATGTTTTCCACAGGCTGAGAATGAAATAACTCACGCTTTGACGTGACAATATACTAAAAAAATTAAGTATTTAAACTGTCGTGAGATTAAAGAAACTGAAAATCCTATGTTTTAATTACAATTACACACTACGCAATTATGTAGAAAAAGTCATAGCAAAATGAATCCAAAACTAAATTTCGAATAATAAATGAGTTTCACTCCAAAGGTTTCACCTCTGCCCCCCAGAAATGCGTTTCTGAGAGCTATTGTCACTGACAGTTCAATTTGATGAAGATGGAAAATAAATTTGAACGAAGTATAAGAATTTACTTTTTCAAACTTGACTTATTTTTTAGTGTATTAACTAGAAAGAAATTGTTAAAAGTAAATATTATACGCACTAGTTAATTCATCCGAATTCTATCAATCGGTTAAATTTAAAAAAACCTTTGACATCCAGCATCTAATCCCAAGGTTACTAAGGTCTCACGACACAATTAGCTCTCCAAATACGTGCTACTGCTATTACCACCCCCAACAACATCAGAAGTTGGACCATTTTCGAAGCGTGCCGCAGCAGTCGATTCAAATACACGGGGAATCCCCACCTCGAGGCAAGAAACCTCGACGTCACTGGGGCGAGTGGCCCAGGCGGCGGCGGGCAGCGGCGGCATGCTCACCGTGACGGCGCGTGGCCCCCCTGGCAATGATGCGCTCAAGGGAGCGTGTCAACGACGAGCGGACGTGAGGGCACGCGCCCCCTCCCCTTCTACTCACCCCCACTCTGTCCAAGTCTCTACCACTGCGGGGGAGTGGAGGTTCTGAGCGAGAGTCCGGAGTTTTTGCATGGGACTTTTTCGTTCGAGATCAGTTACGCTCCAGGAGGTTTTGCGGTATCGAAAAAGGGGACGTCACGTTGGAGAATTGTATGCTTTCTTAACACTGAGTATTCTGTGGCGTCACCATCGACGAAACGGAAGAGTTTGTGTGATACATCCTTCAATCATGTTCTCCGCATTCCATTGCCATTACCGAGCATGATATTGAAGTTTTTTTCAGTGAAATTTATTTCGTCGCGTTGGGATCGATTTTTACGACCATAACGAAAACGACGCGCTACTGCAGAGATCGAATACAAATTTAATAAATCTAGGGTTTCATAAATCATTCAAGATGTTCTATGCGTTGAAAACTTCGAACACGTTTATTTCGAAACTCTTTTTGGAGTTAATAAACTTTCAGAATACATATATGAAACTACTTGTAAAATAAAAATCCATGCATTACAATATTATTTTTTTTAACAGTTTCTTAAAATTTTATTCTTCGCAGGATAACAAAAATGGTACGTAATTGTACAGCGCGTAAGAGAGTACACGCACACGTTTTAAAGTTTGCAAAAGAAGGGAAAATGAAACTTTTGCTTCATCCAACACCAAGGAGTGAGCTGAGGAAAGAATTCAAAATAAATATTGTTAGCGGTTGTGCCGACCTAAAAGGAGTGAATTTCATGGACACAAAGTGGAAAGTGATTTGAATCCTGGATGGAAACATCAGATAACCTTCAAAATCATTCCATGAATCATTATAGTTTTCCATAATATTCACGCTGAGTAATGCGTACGTGAGGTCTGTGCGACGCTTGAGGCAAAGTGTATGAGCCTCACCGTTGATGGAGAGAGAAGGATGCTTCCCACAGAAATTAAAGACCGTTAGAAATCACATTACCAGAGATTGTAGGGTAAAGGTGTAGAGATGCACTTTGCAATGAAATAAGTCGAATCACGTTGAATATTAATTAATAGTACATATCGTATAGTTATGATACATTCCGTTCATAAGAAACGTTCATTAAAATACTTGTTCCGAGGCACAATTTTCATCCAAGTGTCTCACATTACCGTCAAAGATATTTCAGGTAGAGGTTTTCAGATATTTGAACTACTTTGTCTAAACAATTTTAGCTNGTAGAGGTTTTCAGATATTTGAACTACTTTGTCTAAACAATTTTAGCTCTATAAATTCGAGACATAAAAATAAAATCCATTAGTTTTGGAGTCTTCATCATACTGCTTTTCAAGCTAAACTGCGCTTTGCCTATATTTTTGGAAGTTTTTAAGAGTTAACTTTTAAATAAACAAATAGAATTTTACAGTTAGAAAAAACAATAAATGAATTTCAAAATTATTTTACTTTAGTTTTTATTCAGGAAGTTTCAATTATACAAGAATAACAATCGATTCGTCCTTTCCTTAGAACCAATTTTTGTAAAGAACAAACAACACAAATAACATTCCCCAAGTAGCCATTTCCTTGTTGGTCATAAAAACCTAATATTTAAAATTTAATGTCTCAATAGATATTGAGTTATTAACTAACAAACAGACAAATATCCTTCCAGATTCGCAATTAATTACAGAATTAGGATATCAACTCTGTTGCAGTAAATATTCGAACAAAGTAGAGAGCGCGACAAAAAAAAACACTTAACGCCACTTTTCCAGACAAGTATCCATCGACCTAATTTACCATTACAACACCATTGAAGCAAAATACTCTTTCTCTCTCTTCTAAAGTGGCCATCCATCCGCGGGGATTAAGCGGCTGTATTTAAAACCCGCCACCTCAGCTGTCGCTGTGCAGTGCAGAGCGCTTGGCGGCGATCCGTCTAAGCCTCAGAGATGTTTGTCGACGGCCGCGGCCGATCAAGGGGAGTGGAGGGGATTACTCCTTTGAAGAGGACTAAGCCGCTTTGATTCTTTTTCACCCCTCGCGCTTCTACGATTTAGCCTGAAATTTTTATTATTCCTTCACAGAGGAACAAGACAGGTGTTCAAATCCAAGAACAACTATACGGATGAAATACTACCCCAGGATCACTATTAAGATTAACAAATAAGTATTACGAAAGTATATTTTTCAAAATTGTACTTTGTACATCAAGTAAAAATGCAGTCATACAAAGATTTTAATGCAATTAATACATAAATATTTCATCGAAACTACTTTCATTAATTTATTTAAATAATACATCTAGTAATTGTATTACAAATACACACAAAACCCTGAAACCTGAACATCTTAGGCGAGCTTCCCAAGAGTCAAGTGATAATATATTTCTATTTACGAATGAAGTTCGAGTCTCAGATTGCAGAAAGTAGGGACAGTTTATCCATCAGAAATATAAAGAGCAGTTTCTGGAAGACAGGAAACCGCTGAATCCAATACTTAATAAGAAACCCACCCACGAAGGAGAAAAGGATTTAAAGTAGACATTCAAGTGAAGAAAATAACGTATAAAAATAATTGGTAGAGAATAGAATTCTAATAAAATTTCGTATATGCCATTTTAAGAAAAAAAAGTAGTCAAATTGTCTTATTTTGAAGTTTTTTTCACATGTTTGATTTTTGATACATATCTGACACGGTACGATGTTTAGAGCAAGTATGAGCAAAAGTTAATTAGCTGAATGGACAACTTATCTAAATATTCGGACTATGGTCACGGGTTTTCGAACTATGTGTCGTAATTTTTTAAGTTGGTCATGAATGCACTTTTCTTGTTTTGCCAGATTTCTGAGCTTAAGATGTATGTTACAAACGAAGTTTTTAAAATACTTAGATCATGATGCTTTCTGAAAAAAAGATCCTAACTTAAACCAAAAAGTAATTTACGTAAGACTATTACACGTTCTAATGAACAACTGCAAATCAATAGGAGNTATATATATATATATATATATATATATATATATATATATATATATATATATACACGAGTTTTTCATAAAAAAAAAAAATTGCAGTCAGCACAAATGAACGAGACTCTTAACTAACTCATTCAAAGACTAATTTGCGATTACGAAATAAAACACAAACTCTTAACGCCTTGTTCTTCCTCCCCTCGAACAAGCAAATTCAGATATCGTAAAGCACCTCATCCCTGACTTAGCACCCCTTCCGTGTGCATCTCCCCCTCCGTTCCTATTCTGCGCACCCCAAGCACCAACCCCTCCCTTCACCCCGCACACAAATTCCCTCTGACTCTCCTCTGTTCCGCAAACCCACATGGCTCTCCTATTACAACTCACCACTCCACATACACATATTGGCCTCACGTATGAATGTAGTTAGCCTCAGTCCGCGTTTTCTGCGACTGATCATTGTGTGTCCACTCCTCCCTTCGAAAACTCCCTCTTTTCATGAAGTCGTCGAGGACTCGTTTTTGAAAACGAGAGACCCAGTGACATATCGTGACAATGTCGTTGGGGGCGAGGCGTATATAAGAGGGAGGACGACGGAACGGTAGGAGGAGAAGAAAGAAGTAAGGGCGTAGAAAAGGGGCACAATATTCTATTACAGTGGTTTGTTATTAAGGCAACCCCCCCACCCCAATGGTTCGGGCGAGTTGTGTATGTGTGTATGGAGCAAAACCTGACTCACACAAAAACTCGAACGCCTCGCCCTACAGTGGCAGAGGAAAGAGGAACGACAGGGTGCAGGGAGAACGTTTTTCCTCCTATTGAAGAGACCTCATAAAGAGGTGCGAAATTGTACAATAATACAGAGTCAAAATGACTCTACAATGAGGCGGCGAGTCTGTCAGGGCCGCGGTGAATAAGCACGGTAATTTGGCGACAGGAGGCTGCGTTTGTGTCAAACACCACACAATGGTCGCAGAGGTGATGGGGGTGATGAAAGCCAGCCCATTGGCGTCACTCGTGCAAGGAAGTACTGTGCAGATATACGCCCACATAATGAACAAACTGTGAATGTCTGGATAATTGTAGGGATGGAATAAGCAACGAACAAACCAACACATTTATTATGGTATTAAACGGGGTAAAACTGTGTAGATGAGAGAACATTTTGCGATTCACTAAATTAAATTTTACATTCGTCACACAAGAAAAACGAAAAATAAGGATAAACAAGCTTCACAATTAGATATTACTTTAAATAATTATTGTTAAATAATATATGTTTTAGCGTGTTTTTAAAATTCTGAGGTTTTTGCAGTAAAATCGATATTGACACATTTTTGGAATGACACAAGAAGGTCTTATTGTGACCTTTGTTCCCAAAAATATCAAGCAATACCACCTGTAAGAGAGTAAGAAAGAATGTTATAGATATGTTAACCAAATAAATTAATAAATAATAAACCAAACTCTTTATTGAACTTACGCTTACGCATCGGATTTTAATGATGTAGAATGGATAATTGTATTTTGCTCCAACTGCATTTTTAGATACTAAATATGCCTGTTTACCAACTAATTTTTATCATACAAACCGCATATTGTGGAAAACAATAAAATATTGTCTTAGCAGTGACTAAACAAAACACTGCACCCTACTTATTTGCGAAAATTAATTCCCACTAATGTTAACAGTTTCTAATACATCCAAACGTACGGTGAACAGCATCTACCAACATTTTCGCGAGACCCTCGCCGCTATCATTAATGCTAATTAATCCATTTACATCTCCCCGACACAACGATAAACAGATCCGAATGTAGAGTGTAAATTGCCATCGCAGTCTAATTAGAGAATAACAAGTCCGTTTCGTCGGCGTGCGAGCAGACGTGCTTGTCGCCTGATGCAGCGTGCGTCGTTCTGACACGTTGAACGTAAAATCGCTCATTTACACGAAGCGAGATCTATTACGAGGAATGCCAAACGCTGCGTAGTCTCCGATGGCTGTCAATCCGCGTTTGCGAAGAGAGGCAATGGCTGTTGCGCTGCACATTTCAGCACGAAAATAGAGGATCAAGAATTTGTTACGCTACTATATACGGTTCTATGTACTTCATAATATTATGTAACCCAAAATTCCAAAACATAAGTACGTGTAAACTTAAGTTTAGAGGCTAAAGTTTCGTAAGAAAAAATTCCTTGCTCCCTTGTACCGCTGAATCATTGTAGAACGAGTCATTCCCGGAGCGTATGAAATTTACGGTCGGTTCTTCATTTCGTTTTGAAGTGCCATTATCACAATGTTTCATCTTTTATATTTACGGAACTTGACACCAAATTTATCCAGTATAAAAGCTCGTGGAAATTTTCAATACGAGAAGTTTGGTACAAAAACGAAAAAAAGACTTCCATCTTATAATAATATATACATTTCCGACAGTGGTGGTACGGTTACAACGTCTTCATTCTCGACATGAGTGAGAGAGCACCGACCGAACGGAGTGCGATTTTCATCTAGTGTTTCTCTCTCCTGCTCCAGACCAGTGTCGGTTCCGTACCCAACATCTCTTCAGAGCTTTCTTATCGAAATCTTATGGTGAAGTGGAATAGCAGGTCTTATGGTATGAACCTCAAAATAACACTCATCTCCGTCCTAAATCCTCAACGTTGCGAGAGCAGCACATGGGGCCAAAAGACGAAGGGAGATAGTTGGTGCCACCCCCAGGAGAGGGATGGGAGATGGAGAGGGAGAGGGAGGAAGCAAACTAATCACGCGGCGGAGGCGGTGCCTGAACACGCCACGCACGCGGGAGCGGTATGTCGCATATGCGCAGGGAGTGAGAGGAAGTCAGCCCCCTTCGGCATGCGCATCTTGAGGCTGCATTCCGCACAGTGAGGCACGCCCGACACTCTTGATATGCCGCGTCGTCCCTGTCCTCATCCCAAGATGCCTCATCCCTCATCATCATCTCGCGTCTCACGCGGTGATGCGTCGCGTCTTGGAGCTCATGAGCTGACGACGACGCCCACACCATTCCCTACGTCATCCTCGTCATCGAAGCGAAAGAAACGGGCGGAAATGATTATGCACTGAAAACAAATTTTCTGATACGCATATCTACTGGAAGGCTGTGGTCACATCTACTCTCCTGAGTAAATATATCATCTTAATCAACAGAATATGGCGTCACCCTCTTCATCGGGTATAACAGCGGTCTCAAAAACCCTAGGATTCAAGTGGAATGAGAGCAAAGCAGTGAGTACAAAGCCAAATCCAATTTTTAAGCCGTAATGAAACATTGCAGAAACCCAACTTATGAGACTCAAACCGTTAACTTGTGTCCTAGTAGAGACTTGCATCCGACAAAATTGCTGACACTTTGTAAATATGATGCAACATACAAAAAAAACTCCAATCTATGAATATTGTTAGAAATAGTACTCAATTTCATGTTTCATATCATTTGAATAATAGGTTCAAGTGATTTATGATCGTTTTTAAAGCGAATTATTATAAATCTCCTTTCTTATTCATCTGCCAATTCAATCTCGAGCTACACGCTCGTTAACTTCCCCATTCCTGCCTCACAAGTGTTTGTTCTCAACGATCTGCAATCTCCACCTTCATGATATGCGAAGCTCAAAAGCAAGTCCATTTCTGGAGAGACGATCCTTTGTCCTTAAGATTATCAGCTAAGCTAATAATTACAAAATTATCTTAATAACTACTTACGCTACACTCTTTCTAATTTTCATCCGAGATTGCTCCAGTGTCTTTCACGACGCATTTCCGAGAAGTCTTTTCCAAAGAAATGCTTCGTCAGTGTAGTAATATTGTAGAAGAAAATAAGGAAAACAATGAAGGTAATCTTGTAATGCGAAGAAACAAGACAAAATTGACGGGTAATAATTCATTTACGAATTCGAGGTCAAGAACATGTTTCCTCATTCATTCGCGCGTTAAGTGCAACATAGAGGCGATGGAGTTGGTTATAGTGGTAGAAAGGAGACATGAAGGAGGTAGTGAAGGAAGTAGTGGAAAGAAGAAAAAGATGAAGCGCGATGTTGGCAACGCAGGCAACCGTCCGTGGGAACGACCCGCTGACCCCAATGATGTGCTTTCGCGGACACCAATGAGCACCACTGCCTCCCCTACCTCAGATTCCACAACGGCATCAAAGACAAATCGCAGTCTTCGACTATAAAAACCAGCCGATAAAGTCGCGGGAACCCAGTCTCGGACAGGTGGTAATCCCAATCAGACGGGTTTCACAAAAACAATAGCCTCGCCACACAATTGGAAGCGATCATGAATCATTTTACATGATGTGAATCATATTTTTACAAACAGATCATTATACTTTCTTACACAGTTCTGTTTACTGTGATGGTTTATAAGGACTTTTTAAATTGTAACTATTGTGAAAGGAAAAAAGGAAAATTTGTGTGAACAAATTAATCCCCAGTGTATGTCATCAAAACATTCGTGAAAATTTCCGTAGTACGGATTACATGGTGATTGCTACAGCTCCATGAAATAAGCATTGTCGAGAAATGTCATTGGATGATACTCCACAAATCGAAAATGAGGTAATTTTTTTTATTTACAAAATTTTATTTACATTTCAGTAAATATCTAGTTACAAAACGTTATTTGAATGTCCCATCTAATGCAAGATATTTGAAGTGAGAAAGGAAAACATTCGGCTTATCCTAAACTTTCATGTAGAAATCCAGAACGTAACAACTAAGTTAACTTTCCGTTCAGGAAATAGAAAAACCCTCAGTAAATTGTAACACCAACGTATTCCCGTATACCGCACAGAACATTGCTAGGAGGAAGAATATAACCTTCTCGTCAACCCTCGCCAACATTAGTTCTTTTGAAACCACATTTCACTGAATTCGATTTCCGCCACGTGACCAAATCAGCATGGTAATCGTCGTCATAACAATCCCAGTCATATTCTCCATACGTATTAATTGATAAGCATTAGCTCACATATATTTCTCCATTACGAGGATTAACTTCATAAATAGGATAATCCGACAAAAAACATCACTTCCACGTTTATACCACAGAGGATTTTAGAGGCAGCCTCAGGAAGCGCAGAGCGTTAAGTTCGACCCTTGCGGTCCTCCATCATGTTGAGGACGCGATCGCGACCTTGAGCAGCTATCCGCACCTCTAACGGGACGCATCAAAGCGCCCTCCAATAACGCCATTATCCGCTAACTTCCCGTCGGAGGAGTCAGCCAAATTGGATCCGATCGCTTCACTCGATGATGGCACGCGGTGAGAGAGAAAGAGAGAGAGAGAGGAAAGGGATGAGGTCATGCGATGCAAGCGAAAATAGTGGAGGAAAACAGGTTTAGGAGGGAAGTGATTAGGGTTACTACAAAAAGGATCCAAGGGTGAATAAATCACAAAATGGATACGAAACCAGGGGCGGATGTCCGCCCACATACACTCGACACTTGCCCGGAGCGGTGAGATTTTAATTTGCGACTTATTTTGGAAGAACAAAAATATTTCAACATTTCTTTATGTTATCCAATAAACTACATTTACTACGTAGCTACAGATCCAAAAGTTAGATATTAAAAGTTTTTAATAAAGATATTTCACGGATTTTGTTGAAACTCTGTATAAGTATTAAACTTCAAAGTGATTTGTTAATCAGGCAAAGATAATGTCAAATATGGGCATGAGAAGACATAAGGAAGCGTAGCATGAATCTTGAGTGAAAGAATGCAAGTCGTAAGAAGTATGACACCTCGGAAAAAGTTTTGAAACATAATGAGGGACTTGAAGACTATAAATTTAGGAACCATATTTTTTTCAATTTTATACTTTCATTCGTTTTTATATAAGCAAATGAATAAATAAAAACAATTATTTCTATAAAATTAAAAAAATGGTTTTGATGGAGAAAAAAGTAATTCTAGTCAAATGCAGCATTTAGCTACAATACAAGATTTCCCAGAAACGTTCTTCAATATGTGAAGTTGATCAACTTTCATAACTGGTCTAAAATCGAACAACTACCCAAGTTCCTTGTTTTGAAACGAATGCAGTGTGACTGCACCCCGACTCGTCTGAGACGGGGTTTTACGAGGGTGAACGAACCTAAGGAAGGCAGCTTTCTTAGGACAAGTCCACCTCACAGGTCTCCAGCAACATTGTGGCCATGGCGCCCAGCAACTGCTTCGCAGACTGGCTGAGAAGGAAGTCGTGACCTGAGACCATTGCTACTGCTTGGTTTGCGGAGTTCTGCTGTATTCGTACGCAGAAACGATTTTATCTCAGAAGTGTGGAAAACAAACCAAACACCGTTACTATGCCTGCTTCTTCCTTCGACATTTAGTGCTTTGACGATAGGTATCTAGTGTTGGAACTATCTTACACACGAAGGCTACAATGAGATCCGCTTACTTTATCTTAGAATAAAGTAATATGAAAAACAAAGGAACATTCCCTAGTTCTTGGGTGAATATGGAATTTACGCTGTTACGGTTTACGGTATTTTATACGGTAAACGTTATGACAAATGTATAACTCCAGTAATGCTATTTCCACTTTTTGAACAATTGAATTTTATAAAATGTCATTACTTTATAAAACAATATTATAAAAACCTTATTTCATGCGTTCGATAATTTTGAACATATCGACAATCGTCCTTCATACAAAGATTGCAGAGGATATAAATAAAACATATATTCGTCTACATCACCCAAATACGTTATGAGTGTCCTAAAGTGTGAGCGTGAAGTATGTATTGATTTCCTCCAAAATAGGTATCAATTTTCAGTTTCAAAATAGGTATCAATTTTATCTCAGGTAATATTCATAAATTTTTTAATGAAACGTTTAAACGTTCAAATCCGTCTATGAGAGGCCAATTCACAGGTTTTATCAGTTAGTATTATCAGTTCTTAAATATTTCTGGAACTATTGTCACACTGTTCTTTTATACAGTGAGAATACTTAGAGCCCAATAAATGTATAAATCATGTCGCAATGCATAAATCAGAAAACTGAAATACTCGATTACATCCTGTAAACAATTTTTCCCCTCCTACAATATATTTTTTGAGTTCTACGCAATGACAAATTCCAGTAGCTATGCCCCTGATGGTAGTCATGACAACAGTTCAATTGAATTACAATACTTGAAGGATTAATGGACCTCAGGAAGTCGTTGACGAACCCGGCGCTAACGTGATATATTCTTGTGTCAGTGGTGATAGGTCCACGTCAAAGACGGAGAATAAGACGCAGGATGGAGATAAATAATGAGATGCGGAAAAATTGACAGATGATAATCACTAATGACGGACTATGACTCGTGAGACAGGTAAAAGGGAAAAATAAATGACTGAACATTGCAGCGGAAATAATTGAAGATCAATTGCACATGGCGACGTCAAAGACGAAAATGATATAACAGACGAAGTTTAAAATAAAAGAGACATATATAGTGGTGACGCGTTGGTGGACTGTAATTCTGATCATAATTTAGTGAAATATTTAGTTTTACTCCATAGAGAGAAAAATTCGCAAAGGGAGTAAAGTTCAAAAAGAAAACTGATATTCAGAAAAGNAAAATTCGCAAAGGGAGTAAAGTTCAAAAAGAAAACGATAATTCTGATAGCATAATGGTTCTTTTGCCTTTATACACTATATATTACTATAAGAACATGGAAATAACAATATGCAATTTTCTATATTCCTCATCAGAAATTTTGAGAGCAAGCGTCGTCATTTTTGTTAGGATAAACGATGTTGGAAGATTTTGCGTCTATCATAAATCTAAGAAGACTGATGTATCTTATCTCACATCTTCTTTATCATACTCCAGAGCAAGGTAATAAAATGATACAGAAACCACAGCCAAGATTTTCATTGATAAAAATTAAAAAGAAATTAAAGAGAAGAAAAAATATTTTTCTCTAAACGTCAAATTTATAGTAGGATACAAATCTCTCCCAAGAATGCACTGGCATACAGGTGACAAAGTCGGAGATGATGCCGTATGATATATATCACCTATGTTGTAGTGCCCACCGGACGGACGCTGCTGTGGTGAAGGCGACCGAGCTTCCAGCTGCTGCTCTGGGCACCCCACGCTGCGCGGGCGCCGCTGGACCGGTTTCTGCGCGAACGCAGCTGTTTCCGCTGCCATTTCCATCGTCATCACCGCCGTTCATTCTACCTGCGATTGAGTTCCTTGCCATTGAGAACAATCGCAATTTCCAGACACATCCACAACTCGATCACACATTACTGGATTCACGATTCTTCAGAATATCTTTTAACTTTTGATATTAATTACTCATATATACGAATTTCTTTCCACTTTGTACACGATTTTGTGCCTTCGTCTAATTACGTCCATCCAGATACAGATTTCACTTTTTCTTAGAGGTGGGGGGAACATTTTGATTCACTGATTGACATTTAATTCCTTCCATTCTGAAGAAAGGTCTCGCACAGCATTTTATGAAACAAGGCCTATAGCTTTCATTACCTTTCAATGGAGAACTACAAATGAAAAATCGCTCATACTCATACATAGAGACTCATACATATAGAAATTTGTTCTCAGAAAGCTTCAGATATGAGACACAACTCAGACGCCTGCCTGCAATGGTACCAACATTTTTCCATCAGTTCCGCTTTTGATAGAACATTATATTTATAGATGTTTTGTTAACCATAGTTGTCAGAGTTTGTTTGTAATGTTTTGCTAAAATCATAACTTGGGAAGCATTGGTTTATTTAAACTTTTTACCCTACGCTGATGAACCTTTTCCGAGTCTTTAGTCAGAAACTACATGCTGCGAGAAAAAAAAAACTGATTCATTGTTCAACATCCACTCAAACTATACACAAACTACATTTTTATTCTTTAGAAAACCATTTAATTTTTCCGATTAGATTAGATATTTATCACGGTGTTTCTGATGGACAAACGAAAAAAAAAAATACACGTGCGAAATGAGTTATAATGATCGGTCATTTCCTCTATGTCCAGTCGTTTCCCGCTTATTATCACGCAATTATCTTCCGTTCCCGTAACAACGTAAGCTCGTATATCGTACATAAAACCAATACAAGTCATTTCATTATCTCAACACCGACTTAAAGAAACAACCTGCTATGAAATCGTCGCGAGCTTTCTTCCACAATTACGTCTCGCGTTGCGCGTAGATCTTGCGGTGATCCCTACCTCTCTCCTTCCGTTTACAGCCCATCTCGTGAGCAACTGCTTGCAAGCGTGGNAACACACGCCGCTCTCTGTCCCCCCCCAGGCCGGTCGCTCGCCGCGAAATAGCGGCGCAATGTTCGCGGTCTCACCGTCTTACGTGCTGCACCTGCTCGGGTACTTGGAGGCGGTGCGGCGTCGCCCATTTTGCGGACGCACATACAGGGTCCGTCTATGGAGTCACTTGTCATTGGGGACGTAGCCTGATTCAGAGTGTAATGGAGAATACTTGAATAGGAATAAAAAAAGGGAATTATATGAAATAAGATGAGCATTTGTAGTCAAATAACAGACAAGACTGGTCACTACTTCAACCTCCGGAAGGCACATTCAATGCCGATTTATTATTCACTTCTCAGCAAGAAGGCTGGTTTGATCGACGCGTTCCTAAACGTCCTTTGACACTGTTACACAAGGAACAATGGTGATGAGGGTGAATGTAATACTTTAGATGAAATCTATGGTGGTTACTCGTTTACTTCCACTGGTAAAACTCATGATGAAAACAACTTTACCTTCCCAGGAATTCGAACTAAGAACTTATGGCTATAACGGAGTCCTCCGCCTCAAATTAACTATTTACATGATAATAGCGCGAGAAAAAACTCATAGGATCACGTTAAAAAGCAATGATTTCGCGAAATGAAGTTAGCGAAAAGTTACAAATAAATATGATAGTGAATTACGTAAACATAACATAGCGCCTGATAACAGAGCATTCTCACTGATAACATAACTACTTGGACGGTACTTCCGGTTAATTCCTGTGATTTGCTTGATCTTTTGCGACCGTAAACATTTTGAAAATGCTTAGAAAATTGACTGAATACATTACTGTGGGAAGATTAATATCTACGCTAATTTCTTCCACATAAGGATAGTTGCTGTAACCAAACCTTGCAATTTGATTACAAGAGCAACCGAAGACAATTTTTTCTCAGATTTTGTTGCGACGAGCACAACAGAGGTAAGCACACATTTTAAAGTCAAATTAAGAAATAGAAAAATAATGTAATGAGAAGGTTAACACAAATCTAATTATTCATCTTCCATGTGAAACATAAATTGGTTTTCGAAAATCTAAAACCAAAAACGGAAAAAAACTGAAAGTGCATGAACATGTTTGATCATTTCACATTTTAACACTAACATTTGAAACGTTAACGATAAAAATAGAAAAATGAGTATCCCCAGTAATAGAAACACTTTTTTCCCATTTTATGTTCCATAAAAGAAAGAAAATAGAATAATACAAGAGAGAAAGACCAATCCCTTCGATTTAGAAAGCTCCATGGTTGGTGTAAAGTACATGAGCGAGAAGTTTATGAGTGTTATCTTTATCAAACAATTACAAGCAATTGATAGCAAACAAAAGGCTATATTCGTGGTTAAAAAAGGCGATAACATAACATGACATTTTTGTGAACACAAACTCGTCTTTCACTTCGCACTCCCTACATCTCTACAGATTCTCCAAGCGATAAACCAACACACTGGTCGCAATGTGCCAGGTCTTGTTTGACTTTTATATTAACTCGTTTTCTTGTGCGAAAGAAGTAAGGGGTTTTCAGTGCCGGAGAAGAGGGCAGGATGCTTACAATGGCCCCGATGTGTTTTCTTGTACACCTTGCAGAAACCATGGGTTGACACAGGTTGTTCGGAAGGTTTGAAAGTAGATTCTCGCACAAAACATAGTATCCCGACGACATATCAACACTACAATACTAACGAAGAAAGAAATATTTTATCATCAACGAGAGCAAAAAAATACAAGTATGTTTTCGAGGTGCTCGATAGCAAAGAAAAAGAAAAAAAAACGTTTATTTAAATATGTTCCTCTGAATTATATAATAAGCATAATTAATAGAAAAGAAATCCTTGAAAATATTAAAAATAAATAGAAGTTAACAGTTTTTTAAGTTCATCTCATTAGTTAAAATAACTGTTATACGTAAAAACTGTCCTCATTCACTACACCTTTCACTATTTCGTTTTACCTGAAGCTATATTCGCGCCTACCTTTCTCAATTTACAATTATACATATACGGGTGATTAAAATAATTATACAACTGGACATAGCCATACCAGAGTAAAAATCTAAATATAAAGAGAGCGAGCAAAAAATAAATATGGCTAAGAACTTGGAGCTATCGATCACTACACAAAATTGTTTGTAATACAATGCCATCATAAAACTTCTTTATATAAAATATCTTCCTCTAATGTCGTGCTCTGGGCAGTACAATAGTGCTAGGTAGCTATAAATTGAGCGAATGTTGAATGCATCCTTGTAAGAACTGAGTTGGATCTGCGCGCAACCTATTATTTCATGTCTGCAGCGATCCCGATGCTCCGTATTTAGGAGAAACGCTTTGATAACCTAACTAAGACTATACAGTTGGTAATCTCAAAAACAAAGGAACGTAAAAGTAATAAACATTGTCTTAGGATGAGCTGTGCTCTGATAATTAGCACGGTTTAACTTCTCTTTCAAGATCGTAAACTGTAAAAATCATTGGATAAAAATTAATGTTTCGGGCATCATATTAAAATTATTCAAAACTAATGATTAATTATTTTATGTTATTCGTTTCTTGCTGAGGCATCTCAGTAAGAACGGTTATAGAAATAATTCAAGAAATATTTTCTACTCGCGTTTAATTTTTTAATCTTACAGTACTTCGGGATTTTAAAGGTTAAAATTTCTTTTCCAAAATCTTTTATCAGTAATCATATCACAAACATGGGAATCTGAGACAGGTTGTTAAGTTACGATTTGTATTGTATTGTTGAGCTATTATTGTGATTTGTTTTACATCTTGCGAGGTTCAGACCATGAGATAAACTTTTCCACGAAAACGTTTGTATTGGAAAGGAAGGATATTGAATATTACAATATTAGAAATGATATAGATAACCTAGTTATAATAACCTTCTTGTACACATGGTATCTGTTATTTTCCACGTATGTGACGAAAAAATATCTTAAGAAATATATTAAGACTTACGACCTAATCATGGATGATAAAATTTATTTTGTGCTTTTTTCATTTCGTAACACTCATTCATTTCAAATTATATTTTTTGCAAACTTTGTAATTTTGCGGCGTAATTTTGTAATTCTTTCTTTGTAATAATAACTTACACAAATTTGTAATATTTAAAATTTGACCTATATTTAGACATATTTCTTCATCCTTATTTTATTCATTATTTTTCCTTCAATTAATACATTCCTAATAACATAAAAAAATTAATGAAACGAATTGAAATAATTAAAGAAGTCGGTCACGGGACAGATTATTGCACAATTTGTATGAGGACGGCATTTCAGAGTTTTGCAATGTTACGTGTCCTGCACAGGGTGCGTGAGGGAAAGTTATCAACGGTAATGCTTGGTAGCGCCCTCCAGCTCTGGGATAGAAGCAACTTTATGCTATTTGCGACATCCTTTGCACAAGGACTTCACAAACTTTGAAAAATTTGCGAAATAATTATTTTATCAAGAAAAAAAAAGTAAAATACGTAGAAAATAATCTTCTCTTCCTTACAAAATCTATGCTTTCAAAATTGTTCTCAAATATAAAGTCACCTAAATTTCTTAAAATACACATCGATGACAGTAAAAATAATAGAGGCAACAAAGCCATTGTATCTTTAGAAGAGTACAAGATTGGTACTTAGAGAACAAAGAACTCGTTTTATTTATCAGGAAAACAAAAGATAGTTTACTCGACAACTATGAAATTCAATTGGTATTGTTAGGTGACTAAGTGTGATAACTCGTAATTTTTTCTTGTAAGAACTATTTACGGGTAAAACAGTTATTTCTATTAGCGCACAATTCACTAGCACGTACCTTATTACGCTAAATATTTACGATAAAAAAGAAACGCACACGTTGGTAAACCCTGAGTTAAGAGTGGCGTTGCAATCGATGTTATCGTGACGAAACGATTAAGGTGATCCATCGAGCCTAGGGTAGCACGACCTGCATTCCGCAATAAAAACATGTGCAACTGCATGTTCTGCATGACCCAACTCATTCTGTCAAGAAGGTGCAAATTTCACTGACTCAGAGATACCAACGTTACTTGATATTCCACGGATGGTACACGTGAGAAGCGTCTCGTTCTAAATCACCTAAATGTTTCTTCGATATCTCACAACATTATTCTTATAAACAGCTTATGAAACAACTAAAAATGTGCATTTCTGTCTTGTACGAACTGCACTAATTCGTTGAATGGGAATATTTTACAGTTCTTATTTTTTTTCATCTCTGGTGGACATCAACTGCATTCCAATTTTATGACGCTGTTAATGGGTCTATATTTATTACGCTGTTAATGATAAAGTGATAAGGCATGGAAATTGATTATTGGAAACTTGCCAAGACAACATTATATTTATAACATAGAAGGATGAAAAATGTTCCCATTTTATGACACAAAAATTATGTCTATTATGTAATCAAGACAAACATTATATATATATATATATATATATATATATATATANTATATATATATGGTCGTAAGTTGTAATTTATTTATTTGTCTAGATAAGCTATAGTGGACATCGATTGTGTTTATAAAAATCATCTCTAAACTAAAGGTATTTTTTGTATAGAAAGTAGCAATCCCTCTTTAAATTAATTTTTTAAGCGCAACGTCAGTAACGTCTCGCTGTAGTCGTTCCACAAAAATTACTCAATTCTACTGGGAACTACTTTGAGAATGTCTCATTGACAAGCTAGTATTGCTGAAATATCGATCTCTCGAGGTCCCATAATACGTTCGAGACGACAATGCCCTCTCGAGCAGCCCTCCCGCCCTCTCGTGGCATTCCCATCCGACGGAGCCTTGCATTGGGGCAGTGGGGAGCGTTTGCAACAGCCCCTTCACGATCGACATAAAGCTCATCGCAGCAGACACGAGACGCGCATCGCGGGGAGATTTCTAGATGTGGATTTAGAAAGGAATTGATAGACGAGAGAAACATGTCAAGGGATGAAGACGATACAATTCAACCATTGCAGGAAATTCATACGCATCAGTTCCTACGAATCACAGAGATAAATCTTTCGTTTGTATTTAGAAGCCAACGATTGGAATTAATGTTCTTCATAGTGTAAAAACTATATTAACAGGGAAACAAATAAAAAATCTCTAAGAAATATGAAGACGCGAAAACTTCAAAGTTTCTCGAGTTAAATGAGAACATTGAGGTTTCATCGATTTCATAAATAAAACTAGGTCACCAGTGCATAACTTTCAGACAAATATAATTGAATGCTTCTAACCTATTTAATTCTATTCATTTAGAAAATTAAAATATTGACGATCATTTTTTTTCCGTACATCGTTCTACTGGAAGCGCGCTAGTACAGTCATCTCGTTTCATACATGTTTCATTTCTCGTTCACTGCATTCCTGATGGTTTTCATCAACAACAATGCCGAGGAAAAGGAAACTGAAGAGGCACTTATATTGTTATTTACGAAAGAGTAAGCACTTATTGCATTGATGTTAATACCCCGTTCATTTTGTGTTATAATTTAATGAATATTATTTTGTAAAGAGGGATATTAAAATACTGACATAATTATCTTAGTGCAAATACTAATATAAATATTCCGCTCTACCTTTCTCTCTCTCTTTCGCGAGCAACACAAATTCTATTACCCTCATCACCAAATGATACATGGAGTCGTCTTCCTCTCCTCCACACCTTAAACCACGCATGTAGCGTAAAAATCGAAACCGACAACCTCCTCTTATCGATACACACAACAAGTACGAAACCATTAAAAGCTACTCTTAAACGATCGAGTTGTCCGATGATTGCGTGGAGGCAATGCTGCTGAGACAAAGCTCCAAGGTGGCTGGCCGCCACATGTCGGCGGCCGCAAAACCGCGACGAGCCACGGCTGCAGCGACGGTGGTGGCGGCGCCCAGTGTGTTCACCCATCGCAGGTTGCAGAAGGCGAGGTCCGAACACGGTGTCCGAGGACGTCGCTCCTTTCAGGGTCTTTACGTTCAATGCCCGGCTGCGCGTGTCTGCTCTCCTCTTAATCGAATTACATTTATTACACAATAAGAGCGAACAGACATGGAGGAACGCTTGCCAGGAGAAAAGAAGTAGAAAAAAAGAAATGGAATGAATGCAACACAAAATCGTGAAGGGCGCGAGACGAACTGAAAAAGAAATATCTCAAAATGACGAGAGATCTTCAACGGCAATGGTACAGGATTGAAGGATGAACAAAATATTACAATGAGAGCTCTTTTTATAAAAAAACGTCAGATATAAAATAATGCAAACCATGAAACAAGAAGTAATGAGGTCTGAACTAAGATTTGGGAAAATGCCAAATGACAAGAAAGAAGCAAGCAGCGATGAAACAAATTTTGAAAGATCAAAGTATAAAACATTTTACGATAATTTACGGTATTTATCTGAAAGAGACAGAAAAACATCAGTTTTTCAACGTTATGATAGATATTTTTTCTTCATTACCATTGAACAAAATAATAGAAAAATATTAAATTACTATTTCTGAAGTAACCTTAATTCATTCCTCTTTTGTACACTTTAGCCACGTAACAGGACGGAATAACCCCGACACTAATTTCATCTATCTCCTAAACCAATACCTCTCTAAGCTATTGCTGCTATGGTTCAAGTAACATCGCCATTATTTTCTCATAAAAGCATAAGCCTCTTGCAACCCTTTGTCGAGCAGTTGAGCCAACGGACGACCGCACACCCAACCGCCTTTCAACCCCCAAGTCTCAACCTTTTATCCACAGGTTCCAAAACCCTACTCCTCCTCACCCCAGGGCCCAAGGGCACGCTTATGAGAAACCTCTGGGTTTTTTTTTTCAGCGACGCCCTATCGCATCCCTTCCTATGGTATTGTTTTTAATAATCACGACGCCGGCATCAGAGACCAAGCACACCCTTCTCTTTGGAACGAGCTCTCTAGTGGCAGTGGACACAGCTCCTCCTCTACGGAGAGGTGCTCCCCGATGTTTTTACACCTGCGAAAATTTTCCCGATACGTTCGTTCCCCCGACGCTTCAGCAAGTTTTCCCCGTTGCACGAGTGGCGGGAGTCTGTAGGGCACTGCGATGGTCACTTGTTTTTTGTTGAGCGGAAAAAGAGTGGGTGGAGGAGAAGAGGAAGAGGATGACGCTTTTGCGTGGACCACTGCCGCCTCCCCGGTCCCTCCCTCTCTCCGCGAAAACAAGCGAGTACGCCAAGCCGCAGCGTTGCGGCCGCCAACTTGTCGTGAGACTGAGGTAGCGGCGTTGACGGCGCAGGTGGAGGGAGATGAGCTGCTACAACACACAGCCACCCGGACGACGGAAATATGAAAATTGTGACGTAAAGGGGAGAATAATTTTAATATGCATGTTTGTAGAGTAGAGTCTGAGCTTAAAGGTGACGATGTTCGGGTATGAGATGAACAATGTCCCTACATCAAGGTCAGGCAAGGAGGGGTTCGGGACTCTGTGACTTATCTGAGCCGTGGACAAAGAATTGATCAAAATCCATGAAGATTCAGGGATAGATAAGGACATTATTATGGGTCATCTCTCAGTGTTTTACATCCGTATTTCTCCAAAATTTTAAACCTCTGAAGTAAAATAAGCCTCTGATAAATTTTATACCTCTGAAGTAAAATATTAGGTTACAGTAACATCAAAATCAACTATATTTCATTCATACAGAAATGAATATTTAGTGAACTAATTGCATAATGTGTTTGTCAAGGAATGGTACAGGAAGATTAACATATATCATAATCAGAAATTTGATTGGTGCCACACCTCCATTAAGTATGTATTCCCCAAAAATAGACATCTTTGAAAAATTACAAGAACCAAAACTCCGTGCCCAGCCATACACTTATTCCCTATCCATAGCACTGCTGTCCGGAGACTGTCCCGCATTCCCTCTGTGTGATGCTGTGCACAGCTAGTCGGGCCGAGTGAAGAGGCCCTAATGAACGACTACGCCGTGCCCCCCAGGTTGGCTACTCTCGAAGGGGTGCAGGATGCTGAAGCCCATTCAAGGCATCGATCGTTCAATCATTCATTCAATATTGCTGGTTACGCCCCTCCAATAATCAATCGTCAACTTATATACCACAAGTGAGCGGGTGGGATTTTTGTCTGCTCGGTGGATGTTGGCTGGGCTCTGTCGTCAAAGGTAGTTGAACTGGGAGCATCACTTTCAACTACGTAAAACGTGCAAGATGTGACTTCAAAAATGTGACAGGAACAGTACTGTATTGTATTTGCTTTCTTTACTCTGATTTAGGAGGATGAAGATACGATTCTGCTGTTGGCCGGACGAGAAGAGAATTTTAGCTTGACGCGACGCTTCCCCCATTACGAAGCATTCCTTTTTCTCCCATTTTGCAATTGATAAAAACAATACTTAAATTTACACGTTCAAATATCTCAACATTTAACTGTTTTAGAAAACAACAACTATGTAAGAGCATATATGATAGTAAAGGCCCAGAGTGAAATGGAAATTTCCATTCACTGACATCTATGAGAAAAGAAATGGAGCAATGGAGCAAATTAAAATTTTATGAGTTAGACCTCAGATAATCTATTTGGTATCAGTGTCTTATTTATGAATCTGTTCGTATTCAATCGTTGGGAAGGCAAGAGACCACCAAGAGAAAAAACAGGTCATCTTTAAAAGTATATTGAATGAATTAATATTTCTTGATATTTGTTTAAACATTGAGATTACTACATTCAAGACAAAGCACAATTTCATACATTCACCACCAAAATAGGCAGCGAGAACCATGTAATGAAACCACGTACTTATATAACATTGGTCATCGATCAGTTACAACAGAAAAAAAAATACATTTAACCGATTGAAGTATCCACGTTCGTAATTACGAAGATACAAGCACACACCAAACACCATTTTATACTACATTCTAGAGGTAAACTACGTTAGTTAGATTCTGAAGAAGTCTTCCACATGGCGGCACAGCGTCTGACCTGCCTCCGATCGGCATTCCGACGACAAATTACTCGCAGCTTCTTGCTACCGCTTCCCCGCCTTCCAGCCTCCGCTGCCACCGACATTACCACAGCTTTCCTCGAGACTTTCCGGGAAACGGCCAAAAGACAGCCTGACAGCAAACGAAAAAAAAAGTGCGTCTAGCCAGTCGCGTGAAAAACAAAATTATAATATCGAGTTAATTACCGTGGGACAGAGGCAGCAATTTTGCTGGAGTCTTCCATTACAAACAAGAGGTAAAAATGACGGAAGACACGTCTCCGATCGAGGATGAGCGCAGACTCCGGACCTTCCGTGACAGATATACACGCAGAAGATGACCGAGGTGCTGGACACGGGGATAAGTTTTTACTTGCAATAATAATTGGAGAGGAATGCATAAAATGTGCCAACGCTCGACTCCAGGAGCTCGACTGGGAAACGAAATGATGATGCTCGTACAATTAATTACCAAGGGATAAAAATAGACCACAGTTCAGATGGTGTTATAACTATTACAGTTTTTGAAAGATTAATTTATGAAGATTGGGATACTTCATGAAATGTTGCTATGTAGGTCAAAGATCGTCCAAGAAGAAACATCAATTGAACATTAAATTAATCTCAAGTGATGGCGAAGAACAAAACTTTATTGGGCAGACTTTCATTTTAATAATTTTTTACTACAGAGAGAAATGATTTTTAAAATAGTTTTCTTAGGTCGATAACGTGAAATCAAGTTAATTTTATAAATGAAATTCGATCGGTTAGAAGATTTTATATCAGGATAATTTATACGTGGAAATTAATTCATAATTATTATTCTTCCGTACTCGTTTTGGACTGAACAGTGGAGAAACTTTTCATTAACATCCATGTTGTCACCTGGAAGAAACGCGTTTTTTTTTAAAAGTCGTAACACTCACACCATTCACGCAAAAACGTCACACTTGAATATTTCTTAAGTAACACTTCTGAGAAAGAAACTAAGAATTCGGGAATAAATGTAGAAAACGAAATAAAAGAAACTGATCCAAGCGACGTCGCGTGGTCGGAGGGAGGACGTCGATCTCTTCCCTTTTTCGTGCGCCGTCTCACTCGCATGCTCGCATTTAAGTAGGACGTCTCACACGCGCAAACGAACGCAATGTCATTTGCGTCTCTTTCCTCCTCCCCTCGCATTTGGGATATTCTGTCCCAAATTACCCTCTCGATGACAAGTTACACCATCAGACGCTATAATATGGGGCACTGAGATCAGAGACGACGACGCTTCAGCTTCACATATTGTCCAATATATTTCTCACAAGACGCTGGTTGAATGGAAACGCTCATGGCGAAAAGGCAGATGCGGTAACGAGGGCGCGGTACACTCAAAAGGTCTTCTTTTGATTTGTATATTGGGATCCAACCTGAGCAACGGTGGTGAGAGCACTTGCAATTATGTAGTTGGTGATTCTGGCAGTGGTGGATACTCATATATTGGACATAGTAGTCATTGTGGAGAGTCAAAGTAGGAGTACCACAGGGTGATGTACAGCTCCGCTTTTGAGGTTCGCCGGCTCGGTTTAAGTGAGAGGGTACGGTGAGGCGAGCGCAGGGGGGGAGGAATGTGGCGGTATCTCCGCTGCCGCTGGGGTTCCCCGAATGGAGATTGCGCCCCCTTCTTTCAGCGTGCATACGCTGCCTTCTTTCTCCTCCCGTCCCCGGGGGAAATGACGACACCTCGCGGCGGCGACGGCTTCCGCCCTCTCGACTCACCTCGTCCTCTCGGGCGCTTCCCTTCAACCCCCTGACCCCACTGTCGCTGCCACCGTCGGCGACGGTAGATAAAATATTGAAAACGCCCCAAGCCATTGCTTCGCCGGTAACGGAGGCGAGGGCGGAGATGATGGGGATGATGGGGTGAGTTCACCGGCTCTATGCCCTATACGTTTCAGCGAAACCTTCGAAACGACTGTCATCTCCACTGACGCAGAAACGACATTCCTTTCTCGAACGCGGCTACTGCAATTTGACCTTACTTTTACGAGATTTTCACTTAACACGACTTATCCTCGCAAATATCAGTCATTATCAAACAATTCGACCAAACAAAATCTTTCCAAAATGCCATATTGAAGTAACATGAAAAAAAAAACGCAATTGAAGCGTCTATCTATGATAATTATACTTATTTTGGAAGATTCCTAAATTACATAGCCGTTTCAGTCAAAGAGTGGTTGAACCGGCAGGAGAGTGAATGTAATTATTTCAAATGTTGTGCTGATGATTAAACTTCAAGTATGACAATTGTTACTCTGTTCTAACAAACACCACTGTTTCATAATGGTATTTCTCAACCATTATTACAACTACTCCAATTTTCGAGACGTAACGTCTTCATTGCACCATCAACTTCAAAATATGTCTTGCTCTTTCATCTGCTTGCCAGTGTGTCGTTGTTCATTCCCTGCGTGTCAAATTTTTTTTACGCATCGGTGCCGCAAAGGTAGCATGAGAGGAGATAAAGGGGATGTAGGGAAATGAAGGGGGAATCCAATGGCGAGCGGAGTCTGATGCACAGAAGAAAAGCGGAGAAAACGAGTGAAAGGGGCCACATAGATGCAGAATGCAGAGGAAATGAGGCATTTGAGACGCAAACAGAAAAGTGACGAGGTAGTTGAACAAGAACGATGCGTTAGAAATAGGGTTTCAATCAGAAGATGACATCAAGATTCAATGACATCAAATATAACGACGTCTAAAGTTGCAATTTTACAACATAACACAAATTATAGATTTACCAGACAATGCACGCGTTTTCAACTCAATAGTCGCGTAATGGAGTTTTTTTTAGTTGTGTATGTATTAAATGAATAATTCGAAATTATATAATTGAAATGACAATTCGATTGAATCAATACCGTAAAATATATTAAAAAGCTTATAAAAAGATTTAAATTTAAAAATTAGCAAGATAGAAGTCCACGAGCAAACATGTAACTCAAAGTAAATAATAATTACAACCAAGGGCGCACCCTTATCAAATTTCCTTTTAATGGAGACCATTCTCATTTAAACAGAGATTCAACTATACAGGAAACTTCTCGTATTTCATACACCTTTCTACTACCCAAGCTATTTAACCAAGAAACAGGTGCTTTCACTATAATAATATATTATATATTACACCGTTATTATTTTTCACTATAGAATCTCCCGTTAATGCTTAGCTGCATAAAATAACAGGCCGGGCCCAGAGTTCCTCGTAACAAAATATGAGACGATATAATACTGAAGGAGATGAAATTGCCCAGAAATTATCCTGCCAGGCAGGACGGTAGTAATCGACGTAGCTTCCCACCAGAACCAAGAGACTTCTGTGAGTAGAGGACAACGACCGGTTCAAGTATTCATACAAGGGTTGACATGAGAGTAAACCGAAAGCAGTCTCAGTTCACAGTTTTTTTTCAAGTATTATTAATATATTTCTAATAAACATGATTGATGAGGTACTTTCCCTATTATTAGAGTTCTACAGAACAAGAATCTCAGATTTATATGAGATAGAGTTCTACAGAAATTATATCATGAACATAAATATAAGCAACAAAATTTAGTCAAAATCACTAACTTTGGAATACATAAGACCGATAGTAACTTGATTTGCAGTTTTTTGGCGATTAGTAAGATGTTTTTATATGTGTGTTACCAACTTGGTGGCCAAATCATTTAACTTGAGATTAAATACAGGTTATGAGCTTCCTTTGATGTACTAGTAACTGACAATCTTCACAAAGCACGAAAAACAAGAAAATGTCTCAGAAAAATTCTTCATTAAAAGAAAAAAAAATAGACACACGAATGAACTGATAAACTAGAATTAGAAGGTATTCATCACGCAGGTGGTGTGGATGTTTTCCAGAAACATTGAAGGAAGTATAAGAAAAGCACAGATGGCAACAGGATCGGAAGTGGTTCTTGAAAAACCACGGCGACAACGAACTAAGATTCGGAGCAAAACGTGGACCGCGGCGGGAGATAACTACAATTCCACTTCTGCAACATGGAGTGAGGTTTCATTCGATCGTCATCTCTTTTGCTACAGAATACTATTGAGTGAGGTCTTTCATGTTCACTAACCGCACGTTGTCAACTAAAGACGAAACACTCTCAAGTAAGATGTGGAATACGAATACATACAAATTGGATTCTCACATTATGTTTGTTGTGAAATATTCCATTTCAAATTTCAAACTAATGTTGTTTGCGGTGATATAATATTATAAAGAAGAGACTATAGGAGTAAAGATTCCAGGTGGAATTATAAGAGGTAGATCCAATATGAAACTGTCAAATATTTTTCTCTTCGCTCATCCTGCCATTCCTTGTAGTGCAATGTTTTTGACCTCGTTATACATCCCTATTTTATCTTATTTTTATCACAGGCGCAGACGTTTTATATTGTTCAAGTGTCCAATACATTTAAACTCCACTCGATATACAAAACTTTGCGAAAATATACTTCAGGCTTCATATGAAGTAATTGCTTCAGATACTGAACAATAAAAGTTCCAAAATGCGATTCCAGACAATCATCGAAAAGCGGATGTTGATGATTTGGATGACGAGAAAAAAATTGGTATAACCTAGTCGTTCAGGCATAGACTCTGGATAAAAAAGACAGATTGATAGTATTCCAAAATTCAGTCACCCAAATTTTCTATTTAAATTTGCGATCAAAATCCTACGTTATTAGAATATTTACTCCTAAAAAGGAAACATAGTAAGAATATTTGACGAGTTTTCTCATAATGACAATTATTTACATACATGTTTCCCCTCTCCTCTCCTTAGTTTCATCCTAATAACCGTCTTGATAAAAGGTAGCACTTGTGCGACCGACAAGGTTGCTTCCGCAGTCCAGCGGCTGTAGGACCTCTCTTCGTCTGTCTGTCCGTCCGTCCGCCCACGTGGTGTCATTAAGCAGGCAGCGAGGAAAAGAGGAAGGGAAAAAGAACCTTATCGAGAACGAGGGGGTTCGGTTCGTGGTAGGGGGGAGAGGCAGATGGCTCTTCTCTCCAGTTAAGAGCACTCGCATCACCCGATGCCGATGTAGCTTCAAGTGACCCTCTCCCTCCTCTTCTCTGTTTCTTCCGTGGAACTGTTTACAGCTTACATCGGATTCTTCTCCAAAGGTGTGGAGAAAAAAAGAGATATCAAATATAACCATTCAGCTTTGGTGATTCCTCCAAACGTGAAATGCTCACATTCTCTCCGTAGTGATCACTTACGACAACTGACAACTTCGGTCTCACCTTGAAATAGTTGGGAGTTTCAGCAGTCCTCGAAGACGGATCGACTTGAAGAATCATATTGCTTTGCTATGGCTTAAGTGAAAGTAGTTTATTCCATAAATTTAACATAATGACCTAAGGAAACTCATTTTCCCCTCTCTTCAAAGCAATGTGAATTTCATTACTCATTTTACGGTATTTACATATTATTCGTGAAAAGCATTCCTATGAAAACAAAAAAAAATAATTATCATAACACAATATTATGCTCTTATTAATAATTTCAGGTCGCTAAAATGTTGCTGGCTGAGTAGACTCTTCCAAATACGACGTGTTCTTTGTTGCCACTTTTACATTACGTTGCTATAAATTGAACATTACTCTCTTTTTATGATGACAATAAAGGATAATAACCTTGTTTTGCGAATGCCAAACATACAAGTTGATATAAAGAACAAATGTCTATACGTCGTTGATGGATTGAGATGTTTCGTTAAGTTGTATTGTTGTATGTAAAATGGGATGGAATAAATGAAAAAAAAAAAATGATGACAATATTGATATTAACCACAACTATAAATATTAATGAACGGTAACTCGAAAATAGATTTCGCCAACAAACGTCCCAAGACAAATAATACTAACGACAAGCTAAAAGGACCGAGAAGTGGAAGTTCGTAATAAACGTGGCAAAAGAAAGAGAGAAGGTGCAATCATCATTGAGAAGAGCCATATGAAAGGTCAAAACACGCAGCCATCAAAGCCATCTCATCTCAAGTGGCGAAGGAATGCTTTCGTACTGTCCAAACCAACTCGCATTCCACTTAGGAACAAACGATAGGAGAGAGATTCTACGAATCACAAACACGCATTCCTCTCTTGGCTATGATGCAATTCTTCCTCTTCATTTGAGTAATCAATCACGAAGGGACATTCATATCAACCGTAAATTATATGTCAAGGTGTTGCAGATGTATACAAATCAATGACCGCGACATCGGATATTTCATAAATAAATATCATTTTATAAAATCACAAACAAAAGAAAGGTAACAAACAAATGGACCTGGGTCTGCCCGCACTTCGAAAATATTCATTCGAAGTTCAACCATTTCCTCTCAGCTAATCTCTGTCCCAATTATTGGCAGATGATCCAATAAGGTGGCAGCGATATATGAAGTCCTCGCTTCAGGACGAAATGCAGTTAGCTCATCATCCTTTAAGACAGAATACACGTGAGGTTTTCAACTAGGATTTCCCTCGCCTATTCCTGCGAAATACAATTCCACATTTCGTTCATCAATCCTTCTCAAAACAGGTTTGGTCAAAAACTATAGAACAATGGTTTAAAACTCACCAAAGTACTTAAACTTAAATATTTCAACCTACAGAATTTTACTATTTACATATTTTCATCTTTTTCCTTTAAAATGCGCGGTCGCGATATGAGCTTATTAACATAGAAAATAGGTTCAAAACAATACTTCATACAATATTCCTATTTCTGCGACGTTCGATTGGAAGGGATACGGCGTCGGGAGGTAAAGGGTTGCAATCACAGAAGAGTTGGGATCGAATGTTCAAAGGGGATTCACAAGGTTTCACAATGCTTTTAATTGCGCGGCAATCGTCCTTGACAATGGGACTGATTTCGCACGTCTCAATGGAATAAAGACTTAATGGGGGCGCGGGGATACCCCGACGAAATGCCTGTTGCCACCCCTTCCAGATGTCCTGCTGGGCCCTGTGCTCCAGCGTGTCTTGGAATATATCAATTGCCAGTTCGTTTTCTCTGCATTGCTTATTCTCTGAAGACAAATTTCGGAAAAAGTAATTTCTCAATATACGGATTATTTAAGAAATCATTTCTTGCGTTCATCGAGTTTTTGGAAGAGGATTATCGTACCTCCTCAAACAAAAATAATTATGTTATATTATGAAGGTTCCTTTTTTATTATTTATCTCTTCTGAACTAGTTAGGATTCGTTGCAACTTCTGATAATTACTCTTCATTTCAATATCGAAAAATTTAGTTTTAATATATTCATTCATCATTAAAAACACTATCATGTATGTAAAATATTTTTCATACGTTATTACCGGATTTCATTGTTATACACAATTACAAAGGGACACAGCTGCCACGATATTGAATCAGTGCTACAGTGGAGAGAGCCTAAGCGTAAGTAACGCGGTATCATTTCGTAATTAGAAACTTCATTAAATTACCTCATGTCAATACCGTCACAAAATAGATTTTACTTTTGTTACAGCATTATGTAACATAATTAGAAAATCATTGCGCTCCTCACTGAGTACACAAATATTTATTTTAAAAACGTTTCAGTAGATATTGTAAAAGTTTTCTTTACGTCACTTAATAAGAAATTCCTTTATTCTACCCCCACTCCCAGTGACACACATTTCAACTCTACTCCATTCATTAAGTTACATTGTTCCGACAAAGGAAAATTGTTTAGGTTCGTTTAAATCGCCAGAAAAGTTTACAAAACTCACAAAAACATATTGCAGAATACCTTATTTAAACTAAAATTAGAAAAAGCAACAAAGTTGATCAAACGTTTCAGAAATGTTCGTGCAAACTCCACTGTGTAATCGTCACAATCGACACACGTCACTGCCTCCAACTCGTCATTTATCATTTCAACCTCCACAAACTCGAAACATTTCTCCATCGTCTCTGCCACTCCAACACTCAACACGAAGCTCCATTGTGCAACCTTTCCTCATTCAGACGCACAGAAAGGTGACTGCGGAAAGACATCACTTCAAAGACTCCATCCTTTGGATTCTTTCTAATGAACGTTCCCTATAGACACCTGCTACAGCACCCCGCAGCCGCTAAATAAGTTCTTGAATTAAATTTCAATCTCTACCTGGCGAGTCTGCGGTCGGTCCGACACTTCGGGTCGCCGAGGAGATACGTCGGAATATCTTTTATTCTTTCTTTAATTTCTCTCTGTCTCTCTTAGGGTTCAGAATACATCACGAGCACCCGACCCGCGTCTTTGTGTGCTCCCTCGCCGGCGGCATGCGTGTATAACCTTTTAATTATTCACAAAGAAAGACGGCGGCTGCGAGGTGGCCAAACCAGGCGGCACCAAGTATGCACTGTTTTGATAGCCCATGGTAGCAGTAGAGGCATCAATCGATGGCGGCAATACAGATGCCCTTTGAGATGGGTTGTTTGTAAAATGACATTATATTCTGAAGGCGTTAGTTTCATAGTCGAAATTCTTTTTCTTTGTATCTTATTTATCAAAATTAACATAAGTGGTCTGCAGAAGCAACGCGCGGAGATATGTCGCAACGAGAAGAATCGCTTGTTTATGATTATTAAATACAACTCACATACTGAGGATCAACTTGAACTCTGGTCAGTATTGATAACACTTAATAGTCAGAGGTAAGTATATCCGAGACTCAAGCTTTCAAAATACATTTAAACGTAAAATAACCAAACATATCCTGGTTATAAATCAGTAAGTAAATGAAAATTGAAACTAAATGGTTTTGATTTTAGAGAATAAAAAAATATTGAACGGAATGGGAACGGGCACGTTTGACAGAGATAGTAACTTCACAAGAAAGCGTGTAATCATTACTGAAATTGATATTACAAAAACACGTTTCAAGCAAGAACTATGATGACAGTAGATGACAACATTTTTGTGTAAGAAGTGCACTAGTCGGTGTAGTTGGTAATGACGGTGAGAGCGAGTGTCGGTGTGGCGAGAGGCGGGTTGCAACGCGACGGGCCAGTGATGGATCGGCCGCGGGCATGGCCGCTCATCAGTCATACGCCCTTTGTGGCATTCTTTGCTCTCTTTTGTAGCCAGCCAGACTCCTATTGAGAGCGGCGCCTCACGGCCATCACTCGCCTTCGTCGTCGATGCCCCTACCACTCTCACACCGTTAACGTAGTCTCTTCAACGTAAATGTGGATTACATCACATATTCCTTCAGTTTGTTCATTCCATCACCCTAACTCTTCTTCATAGTAGCACAGTGATTGCGGTGTTTCACCTCCGCGGACTTTGCGATGAAGCTTCAAATTGGGGATAAATCTCAACACCACTCTCCTTATTTCTCAAAAGACTGTCCCAACTACAACTCTTTCAGGAAGTCCCTCTTCTTTTTCTTTTTCTTCATCTTCTCCTCTTCCTGTTTCCTCTAATTTTCATTCCCGACCTTGTCCTTATCTTTGATATTTTCTAGTTTATCCACCTCACTACAAACATTTCACTTTACACTCCTCAGATCATCCCTTGTGGGCTTCCTCCACAAACCCCCCAAGAAATGTCACCCAACCAATCACCTAATATCACACATGCATCCAATGTCCCCGTTGCAAGTTGTGATTATCCTCATCATCACCTTCGCAACTGCCTTCGTACCCTTTGTGCCACTAGCGACGCCTCGAGCGCTAGCTACCGACCGACCTCCGTCAAGACACTGTAGTCATCCCTTTCTACCTGCGGAGAAGATAATTAATACGCTGCGTTCATATACGCACGGACGGCCACTACAAAGTAGCACCTTAGATGTGATAGAGTTTCTACGTGACTCAGCGGAATACAGAGCTCCGTCAAAGGTATTTGTATAAATGTACTATCGAAATTGTTGAATTACTCCCGCAAAAATTACTGGAAAAATATTACTGGAAATCGTAGGAATCACTGTTTTGACTTCTACGTGCTCTAACTTCTACACATAAAAAATATTTAGTAATGTAACAATAATTTAGATCATAGCTTGAATAATAATCGATGCAAGTTTACAGACGAGCGGAAGCATTATTACCTATAATCTACACGATGTTCATCCATACTCTTCAGAAAAGATGACATTTAAGAAATTGGCGACTAGACACAGTAACTGGGACAAACAATTTCTTTTCCGGTCGGGTGTCTTTCCGACTGATTCAAACGTGACAATATCAAATGGCAGTTATTCTCAATCAAATACCTACATGCCTACACCAATAAATTCCAATTCCATATAACTTCTCTGGAAGAAAGAGACATTTAAATGATAATCTGCCAACATTCTCGTCCAATTCCATAATCGCTATTTTGGCACTTCACTTCGTAACTCGAGTTCTTTCAACAACAACAGGCCGGGGCACAGTAGTCAGACTGGTTTCCAGGGGCGACTACTTCGAGACAAGGTGTTACAGACGCAGCGATGAATCGGTAGCAAACATCCCTCAGGCATGTATCGATATCCTCAAACGACTTTGTGCTCTAGCGATGTTGGTTCGTTGTCCTGACAGAACAACTGGGGCTTATACTTTTCGCCGAATATTTGTGGCGGAGGGGTACAGAAACTCGGATCATTAAAGCTCGCAGTTACGTCGAGAGTAATGAAAAGTCTTTTAAGGTTAGTTAATGGCTTCCTCCCGATGTTTCAGAAGCAAAAAGTGTGTGTGTAGTACTTAATGGAACGATAAATTGAAAAGTGACACTATTAATGTCACGGGGCATTAAAGACATTAAATATTTTGGCGTTTATTGACTTCAAACTAAATACAAAAAAAGGGATAATTTGAGTAACGTAATCCTAGGAATACAACCTACCACCTCTCATGACATGAATGTGAAAATTTTCATCCATCATATAAAATAAACAAATAAATATGCGCTTAAATAAATAACGAAATAAAAATAAGAATTTAAACACATTCATTATAAAATAAATATTTGATCAAGCACGAGTAACAGGAGATAAATTGAAAACCCGTATTTTTAGTCTTCGAATAAATTTACCAAAATTCATTGCAAAAACTTCAATAAAATTCAAAGAGCAATCCTTACACCAGTTGCATGTGTTCTTACCACACTCATTTAAATCACAAACCTAATTGAAAAAACGTTAATTCATTTCCTTTTTTTCTCCAAATCTCAATCCCAGTTCATATTAGTCAAAACAACTTGCACTACAAAGGAAAAGAATATGAGTATCTTCGTCATTCTTTGTTCCCTTTGTTACTTAATTCGACTCATTAGAGTTTTTTCTGTGCCGGAAACATTCATTTGAAACGTGGAAGAATCGTAACAACTCTCGCTTGATTGATTCAATCCCGGATTCTCTCTATTGTCTGAGTACAAGAGAGTCTGTTTGTCTGCAGTGAGGGAGGTAACCTTGAGGTGGCCAAGGCTGAACTCGATGGTCCGGTGTCAGCGCGGGATGCATTTGTTATAAGACGAGTTGGGTTGCTCTCCAAATGTCACAGAAGTTATTTTGTATTCTTGCTGTACTTGTTAACTCTTATTTCGAAAGACACGGGGTCCTACTGAAATAATATAATACATGATTGATTTGGAAAACAAGCTAACTTTGTTTCCAATCAAGAATTTTGTGTTTCTCAAAATGCTGTTCTAATTTTCATGACACTAAACAATTAAGTATCAGAAGTTGATTGTAATCGTTATATTTTACTGACTTCCTCCCCTAACAACATCGAATTATAGAATTGTCTACTATGGGATTATGAATCAAAATATGTGAACTACATAAGCCGCAAGAGTTTTTAAAGCAATAATAAGGTAATGTCCATTAGATAATATGAACTCATAGGGAAGAAGTATGGTAGAGTACCGCATGCAAAAAGAAGTACCGGACACACCCGGTATCGTAAATTTCTCAGCGATCGAAACGTGAGTCAGTGTTGAGATGCCGCCTTGCGTTTTCGCTTATGAATGAGACTTTCAGAACATTTTTGTTTACACACCCTTAGGCATTGACCCTATCTATATATTGTAGAACCCCTTGTGGATCGTAGCATCCAATACGGCGGAACCACGAACTACGAGCCCCCACTGCAGTTGGCAGATTAACCCCCTAACAGACGCCACTCCATGATTATACCTTCCGTGCCATGGAGTTATCAGTTGCTTTTTTGACCAATAGGTAATACCACACACAGCCATGTAGGTATGGTACGTCTAGTAGTCAGAGAAGAAGAAGAAAATGACCGGGAACTCACCTGTCCATCATCGACGTTGGCGAGCGAGCTGTGTAGCATCACCTCGGGCTCCAGCCCCGGATGACCCGTCAGCAGCACGTGCTCAGGTCGCCGCACGGCGCTGCCATAATCACCACCGCGTCGACTCTCGTACGCGAAAGACGAGTGCATGTTGGTCTATAAAAATGAGAAATAGCACGTAAGTTCGCATATTATGTCTTTTATGTGGAAGTGAATCAGAAAAACGCAAAATTTAATAAAGTTTAATACTGAATCACTTATCTCTTTTGAATGGTGGACATTGAAGTGAAACTTTACTTTTCGGAACTTTTATGAAAGTAGAAATAATTTCTGAAATATGGGAAAAATTTAATAGTCTAAAAAAACAAGAAGACAACTTTGTTTTTTATGACACAACAATAAGCATGATATCTAAATGAGATATCGTGTTAAGGACGATAGTACAAGATAATTTTATATTTAGTTTAAACGTAGTGGAATAAAAGTTTACTGAAAATGTCGCATTACATGAAATTCCTTATAAACAGCAATGTAGACAATAAAAGTTAAAGTATTTTTTTAATCTAATTATTCGTATTTTTGAAACCTCCCTCATATTGTTTACTCTTATAATGCTATTCCTGTAAGTAATAACATAATTTGCTGCGTCTTTTGATGGTTTTAGAACATTAATTGACCATTTATTACAGAAAGGTAAGGATAAAAATATATGAATGGTCTTGGAAGTTTTTGCAGAACACGCCACGGTATCGTTTCAATAACAAAATATGTGTATAATATCTGTTTACGGAATCCGTGACTTAATAAGTTAGACTTGGGGGAGATCTCATTAATATATACTTGAACTCACCCCATCGAAGAGAGAATTTACTCCAATGACACGAGACACTCCTCCACCCCACCTCCCTTCCATCCTCAGTCGAATTCCACTATACGAGCATTGCACACATTCCGGTCCATCGAACGCTCGAGGCGAAGCACAGAATCCCTGTCGCACCCTCGACGGAAGATCTCCCCAACCGAAGGAGGAAGGGGTGGACGGGGAGGAGCGAGGATGCCGCTGGGACAGCGAGAGGAGGGTCCCGCCCACACGACCCATTAGCACGGTCGTACGCCCACTGCCGCCGCCGCCGCCCTCCACAAACAACGACTCCGACGCCCACGCCCTCCCTGCTGCTGCAGCCCGCCTCTTGGGCAGGTGTCAAAACGCGGGGGCGTTCACCCGACCGCAGCAGCCACACTCCGGGTGGAGGACGAAGAGAAGACCAGACGACACTTGTGAGATCGCCAACCTAACTACCATTTACACTCAGGAAACGGGAAGAAATAAAAATATCACTCTTCTTTCATCGCAAGTTTGTATTGTTGTGAGAATACGTGGGTTAGCGGTAATATTCGCCAATCTCGGTAACTTATCATCCTTACCAATTCTTGGTAAGGAGAGTTGCATACATACAAACTCTCTCACAGCGTAAGAAATCACAGCTGGTGGAATCCGAACTAAGAACAATGAGGAATATGTTCATACACGCTGAGTTAATTCGATAATTAGCAGCTTTATCAACAGATTATACTATCTCGAACGAAATAATTATAATTTCTGACAAGTTCTCCTCCACTATAAAAAAAAGATTATTTAACTAGTGGTATAATATCGTAAAATGTAATGGGATGGCCACGATTGGGGCAAATACATTTTGTTTAAATCTATTTAAAGACTCCCACAAAGGGAAATCTGTTGTAGAGTAAAATGTCGTGCTACTTTATTTTATATTTTTGTTACCTCGAGGTTTGGTGTGGTTATATATCGTTTATTACTTCTCAATAAGGCGAAAAATATCACCGATGTGAATGTTCCAGGCCCCATGCAAATTATTCTTATTTTCGTGTTCCGTGATGCGGAAAACATGACAGAAATTTGTGATTCAAATGATAAAAGTGTAACATTTAAATGATAGCGACAGATTACGTTTATTTTCTACAGAGATTCGAATCGACAATAAATTATTCAAATACCAGTCCTGTTCCTACTAAGCAGATGTTAAACAAGAGTGATATGCATCAGTGAACAGAAACCGGAACGGAACTTGTCAACTAGGAGGGGCGGAAGTAATTTTCAAGAACAGGAACCTACAGATGACAGATCATGCTTGGGTTTGAATGATAAAAAATTACTATTAAAATTATATAATTAAAGCATTAAGACGTGAAAATATGTTTTTCTGTCTTTTAGTAAATTATATTTCGCCCAGTGTTAATGGTCGAGGTTGTTTGTCAGTAAATGGTCTACATGGAGTGTCGCGCACTGTAGAACAGAACTCGAGCACGAGTACTTGTCATGCTTTTCATCGGATGGGTAATTCAGAATTACTAGAACAAATGTATCAGTTCTCTGAACGAGCAACAACTCCTCGAGGTTTCCACGGGTCTCCTAACTTTTACATACTTTTAATCACTTGCCTTATACTATGTCTTTTCGACCTTCCTCATTACAACTTACTTGTTATTCTAAGGATTATCTTTAAATGAAATGCAATATCACACTTGCTTAAATGCCCCTCTCAAGTCATTTAGTCAAGTTGACCGTTTCACAGATTCTTATGAGTGTTACTATTCTACTCCCTGGGTTACTTATGCGTGTTGTTCCTTTCTCAGAGTAAATATCTTCTACAGTCTTTACCCAGCATTTCTCCGCACGATCCCGAATTTTACCTATTAATACCTTACTATCCAGCATTCCCATACATAATCACCTGGATGAAATTTCCTCTTTTCAATCACCTCAGCGCGTGAAGGAAACCCTGTTTTCTGGAGCTGCTTTGAAGAGAAAGGGGCGAGCACACAGGTGGTAGAGGTGACGCGTGTCGTGTCCGGAAGTGCAAGGGCGTCGGAGAACAGGAGAGCGGAAACACAAGGTCGCGCAGAGAGACACACGCCCCCGCCTTCTCGCCACCATAGTCAACGATACGGCATTGTACGTACACAAAAACGTAAACAAAAAAACTTCGACGAGCCCGAATTGGTGAACATACAAAAAAAGACTGCAATTTTACAGTAGGATAACTTAAAAACAAGTTTTTGAAATATAATACTTAACGACAACTAAAATGTTTATCACTACATACTTTATTAATAAAATTGTCATAGATTTCATATTTCCATGCAGATGAATTAAGCCATTTTACTCTTTTGAAACTTAAGGAACGTAAACATACAAACAAGTTCATGTAAATTAATCTTTATGTGCTTGGTAGTTTGCTACGAAATTAGTATTTCCATCTCACCTGATACATTAACGTTTAAGAATTACCCCGCAGATTAATTTGAAGAAAATATGGTAATGATATATTTTATTATTAGAATCTTTAATTACAATCGTGTATACCTGAACTGTACACTCATTCTCTGCTTACATTTAAAACATGCTAGTAAAATCGTCACGTTAAAGAGACTTTTAAAGACTGTTGAAAATACTAATAAAATAACAAAATACGAATAATTCGTTTTCTCACTTATCATAAAGTGGCAATAAAATTTCTCAGTATTTTGTACTTAATAACGTTTAGCGAAGTATTCGCAATTTTAAATGCAAATAAGCTTTTAATTAAAATACGAAATTAATTGGCTATACTTCGTGGAATTACTAGTCGTTCTCTTCATGTCTTAGTAGATTCAATATTGTTCAGTCGTAGTAGATTCAGTTCAAAGGGCTCAGCTCTCTTCCTTTCTTCTTCTCTTCCTTCCTCTTCACGGTGATCCCTCTACGCACTAAGTTCATTTAATTTCATGGCATTCTCTACAATATTTGAAGGACAAGGAACGTTCCACATAAAGCGTGGTTATGTAGTAAAAACATTGCGCCGTCCATGCTTGTTTTCCTACACTGTAGTAAACCTAACAATTTTCACCCTCATCATTACAGGTTGTGATCAGTGCCCCATGACGAACAGGTTGAGATTTCCTTATGTTATTCTTTACTTGGATATGACATTTAAATTTTAAACTCTTATGAGTAGTACTATCCCCCACTCAGCCTCAGCCTTCGCAAAGGCAAATATTTGGGGAGAGGGAAAATATGGATTTGTCAATTGCAATCAGTATTTTCCAGCTCGAATGGCAATTAATCAAAAACATTTTCTAACATACATGAATATGTACAATATTAATTCCCAATTTTTCGTTTATATTAACTTACTTCTTTAACTTGAAAACTTTTTTCCTGCACTTTAAAAATAACAATTAACAATTTCTACTAGAAAAAAATATGTTCAAGTACAATAATGTTGCACAGATTCTTTCTGATGAGAATGTGTGTACCTTTGAAAACTTAAATGAGTTTTCAAAACTTTCCTTCGGGGGGACTATTTACTGTTTCATCATTTTCTTTGCGAATGTACTGCTCTCAGGATTAATTAATCCATAATAGCTCCATTGAGATATAAGAATGGATGTTTACATGCGACTAGATAAGTCAGATACTCCAAAAACCAAGAGAGAGAAACTATAATTGTTTTATCTTCATGAACGGCTAAGGACTAATTTTAAACCACTTTACTGTGTGGCCAATTTAATTTTTTCTTGAGTGATCCCAAAAATAGGTGTTTATTAAAAGCAATAGTTTCTTAGTCCGTAGATCTCGGGGAAAAATGAAAAACCGTTCTCTGAACTTACAAGATCTAACACCTTCAAAGTTCAAAGACTGCTGAAGGAGAGTAAGTACACAACGTTGATTAATACGTTGGGTGTGTTCCGTTAACAGACAAAAGCTCTCGATCCAAAAGTACAGCAATCCATTGAGGTCACGAATTTTTAAAAACCAAGGATAAAGTCTTCCTCGGAAGAGTAAAGCCAGAGCATACCCACGCTTTCTACGCTCCACTGCGGGTGACTCGCCGCGGGTCGCCGCACGCGGCACGCTACGAATACGCAGGCGCGGATGCTGCTTCGACAAATGAGTCTCGCCGAGACAACTTGCCTGACACGGAGAGCTCGCCCACTGACCTTCTCCGAGATCTCTGGCAAAATACTCAAAGTTACGTGATAATGACACTGCTTCAATGGAATAGTAGTCTCACATTAGGCGAATGGAATTAGGATACGTTCATCCAATATCTGTATCTATATAGATCAAAATATTTCCTGCTTTTTCTGTTTTTTTGCCATCCTTGATCTCAAAACTTGTTGGGACGATGAAAATATGGGAGATTCATTGAACAATATTTCTATTTGGTACCCTTTTTTAGTAACCGTTTTGAAATAGGCAACGGTAAAGGATTTTTTTTTAATTTAAGAAAGATGTCAGATATTTAGAAAAGTATCAAATTTGGTCCGAGTCGAGGGGTTTCGTCCCTATTCTCTCAATTATCTTCATCCACATTATTTGGTTTAAAAATAATCGAATATGAGGGATATACGCATGTTTGAGTAATTATTTAAGGATTCATTAATTCAATAAAGGATAGAGGGGTCACACAACCGAATGTGTGTTGAGCTGAATGACTATGAGCATACTACAGCACAAATTTATGTACGTGGAAATTCATATCCAATTTTTAAAACCAGATTAAAGGTACGAATACACAAGTTGTATTTATAAACGTAGGCTTCCGCGGCCGGAGTCAGTATGAACTTGTCTGTTCGAGACAAACCGCGTCTTAGTAGATACAACTATCAGCGTTTCGGCCATCATGCTGTGGCCTTCTTCTGGGCAATGTCAGAGTTGTACAGACCTAAGTCGCTGTTGTACTCTGCTAAGTAGGACACTCTATACACGACAACTGATATATGTCAGTGTTAGCACTGACGAAAGCTATGGCAATATTCGTGAATCGTCACTTCCGTCAGTGAACGCTGCCCGCTGGCCACACGCACAGAGATCGCCAATGAACGCTGCCCGCTACACACACACACGGAAACATATTTACGCCAAGTGAGGTTATGTCTGTTCATCGTGTTTGTGACCCCTACCTGAATAAGAATGCCTATATTGTTAATGAACACGAGTATACTTGATAAATAATGAATATCTCAGTAATGTACCTTTGTTAATATCACAAACAAATATTCTTTCTTCAGACACTGTAATTTAAAATCTATCAACCATGGTTGATATACTATTATTTATTGACAACTCCTAGATGATCCGCCTCAAACAAAAATCTCTGTAAAAAATTCTGGCATATTATCTATTACAATTAAACTATTGAAATCCCACTATCGGCTGCCTATCGCGGTCAATGAAGGAATAATTTCTGGCTTTGACTTCTGTCCGAGTTATCTTGAACGTCAGTGTTAGTTCGTGCTGACAGATGGCAGTGTACGAGAAAATTCGATGGCAGAGTACGTCAGTTAACATCGAGATGGCAGTGCTAACTGACGACTGTGTAAACTCTAATAACTGTCAGAATAACTGACCAGAAACATTGCTCGTGTATTCATACCTTAATTTTATTATTACATACATTTATTTGTCAATGTCTCTAGTTCTCGCGTCGCACTTAAATTGCCCAAAATTAGGTAGAATAATAAAGAATATTTTCAGGACTTTGCAATTATTGTAATCTTACACTTCATCCAAGTACAATTAAGGTTATAATTTGTTTTAAAATAAAAATTTATTTGATTAGTGGTAAGTTCCTATATTTCCTAACAGATGTCGCTACTCACCGCACGATGATTCTCTGATGCATTTAGTTCATGACCTGCATCCTTGAAGTCGCTATTCACGGACTATAAATTTAAAAACCGTCGACAAAATTTAAATTGTATTGTAGTTCCGACAAGGACAGTATACGTCGTTTATTAGTAAGTTCATTACGTTTAGTTCCCTCAAATACGAAATACTAAATCGTCGTACGCAATGTACTGCTTTCTCGATACAGTCCACTTATAGGTACTCTCATGTATGACTGCAAAATCTTTGCATTAGAACACAAGATACACATATATCTATTAGGTTTCGATTTAAATTAGCGCATATGAAATCTGAAATATACACTGAATTCGAATAAAAGAAGTGCCACAGCTGTACACTCTGCACTTCTGTCGACGTCATTATCTCAGGAGAGAGGACTCGAGAGTTATGTACACCTTGTACATGCGTGAAACTGACTCCAACGACTTACCTATATCCTATACACAGAACATTTCCCTGTCCCGATCGCACCGTCAGAAAGCATTCCATAGAGAAACGGACAACGAGTAAATGAGAATGTTTTCCCGTCACGTTTCCAATATTAAGAGCACGCTATTTGTATACAAGCCTTTACGAGCTTGATGAGATTCATAGTCTGAATATTGATAATGCTGAGTGGCGGAAGTCACGAAGATGGATGGGAATACACAAGGGAAGATACACATTTAACGAGTTTTAGAGTTAATTACATACAAAATACCAAAGAAAGGAAAATAGATAAAACATATAGTTTGAATATACAATAAATTATAACCAATTCATTAAAGTTGCGAGATGATCCATAAAAGAGAATGTCTAATGCTACATTTTATTCATAAATCATAATAAATGGTATCACTATTGATGAATCTAATTTAGAACAAAATCAATTATCTAAATTAATTAGGGATGTGGTTAGTTACATCCATTCCAAATTCGAATGGTATGTCTTGCAACACAGGAATAAATAAAAAAAGGAGTAAGAAAGAAAAAGTGACTTATTGACAAAATTGAATGTAGGAGTTCGTACATACGCAGGGCTACTGGGCGTCAATACAGTACTGTATACTTCTGGAAATATAAAAGGGCTCAGGAAAACATTCTTAGTCCCGCGCGCTTGGAGATTTGGAACCGATAGGCTTTGCAATGCCACGTCCCTGCGACGAGGGAAAAGCTCCTCATTTTTGATCGACCAATCGTAGACAAACTTTAAACTGCTTACATATTTGACGGACCAATAGAAGACTAGTACTGGCGAACAATACGCCTAATAAATCGTAACGAGAGAAAATGTTTTATTACGCTTCTATTAAAGAAATATTTTGTAAATTTTTTATTATACGTTTCGAACAAAAAATATTCTGTATATTCTTAACTTGAATAAACTTTATCACTCTATGTTTAAATGACGTCTCAAGATTCGTTGTTCACAACGCCTTCTCAGAGAATATAAAATATATTAGAGTTTCTGTAAGAAAGTTTGGTGTTACTGCAAAAAATTATGTTTTATCATAAAATTTTGATATTATCGCAAGATATCGTATGGATTTTGTAAAATTCGAATCAGGAATTACGTTTAAATATTCCTATAATTTCAGAACTTTATACAGTGGCGTAAAGAACTCAAAGCATATTGGCATGAAGTGATGTGTATTGTCAATCGTAATTTCACATAATTTGCAATTCTTCTGTACTATTCATATAAGTCAATCGGAATTCAAGAATTATAAAAACAATTGTATAAAATATGAATGAATAACACCAAAGGTTAATTCTAGTGATATTAATAATGTTAAATCACTTAAAGAATAAATAAATTACATCTACTAGAAATATATTGATTCCAGATATAACGTTTTGACTGTAATCGTGCAACATAAAACAACATGCTCACAGAGTAATATTACAAAAAAAAAAAGTTTTTTAGATTTCAATAAATATTACGTAAACACAAATCACTTTTATTCAAATGAAATTGAATTGTATTCACACAGATTGACTAAGATAGTCACAGAATAAAACATCGCATTTCAATTATGTATTTCAGTTAAGTAATTTACGAATACGAGAAAAATATTCCAGAATATGGTAAAGAATAAAAATTACTATTGCTATTAATTGTGCATCTCAAACTCTCTCTCAATTTCATCATTTTCTGTTTTCCTTCTTTCCTTTTCCTTTCATACTTTCTTTCTTCCCTTCTTCCTTTCATTCGTTCCATCCTTCTTTCTTGCTTTCTTTCTTGCTTTCTCACCTTTTTTTCTATTTCCTTTCCTTCTATCCTCTCTCTCAATTTCATCATTTTCTGTTTTCCTTCTTTCCTTTTCCTTTCATACTTTCTTTCTTCCCTTCTTCCTTTCATTCGTTCCATCCTTCTTTCTTGCTTTCTTTCTTGCTTTCTCACCTTTTTTTCTATTTCCTTTCCTTCTATCCTCTCTCTCAATTTCATCATTTTCTGTTTTCCTTCTTTCCTTTTCCTTTCATACTTTCTTTCTTCCCTTCTTCCTTTCATTCGTTCCATCCTTCTTTCTTGCTTTCTTTCTTGCTTTCTCACCTTTTTTTCTATTTCCTTTCCTTCTATCCTCTCTCTCAATTTCATCATTTTCTGTTTTCCTTCTTTCCTTTTCCTTTCATACTTTCTTTCTTCCCTTCTTCCTTTCATTCGTTCCATCCTTCTTTCTTGCTTTCTTTCTTGCTTTCTCACCTTTTTTTCTATTTCCTTTCCTTCTATCCTCTCTCTCAATTTCATCATTTTCTGTTTTCCTTCTTTCCTTTTCCTTTCATACTTTCTTTCTTCCCTTCTTCCTTTCATTCGTTCCATCCTTCTTTCTTGCTTTCTTTCTTGCTTTCTCACCTTTTTTTCTATTTCCTTTCCTTCTATCCTTCTTGGACATCGGTGGCGCAGGTGGTAGTGTTGTCGCTTCTCACCAAGTCATCCCGGGTTCAATTCCCGATGGGGCCAGAAAATTTGTAGCTTTTCACATTAATGTCCCAGTTCATATAGCTGTGACTACTGAAAAGTCAATCTTCCTTCCCTCCTACTATCAATAACTAACCCCTCGATGTGGGCCAAGTTGTTAGTAAACCCAGCTAACCGGCCCACCTACTAACAATGACCCAACTCCTAACTCCTGTCGCGCCATGTAGATAAGCTTCAATAGCACGCTACATTTCCAATTTACAAATACAAAAATACAAAAAAATTCAGGGAAATTAATTATAATTAATTCACATTAATTTCAAAAGAGTACCACTTCTATTCTTCACAATAACAGAATTCACTTGATACACTAATAATAGAAATAGTAACACAACACATCACTCGAACGTGGTAATTTCGATGCATTTTTTACGAGTATATAACTTTTTACCAACCAACATGGATGTTTATATTTGTGAAGATATACGTATTAATTCGACAATAAGTATAGTATTTACAGTAAATTAAAATAGAAGTGAGGCAGTTGCCAAGATACATAAAAATTTAAATATGAAGTCATTGTAAATAGTAGGTCAGCATTCCAGATTCAGTGTCATATTTTAAGAATAGTTATTTTAAATCTACAAATCTCCTCTAATTATTTTAAAATAATTAACATAATTTTTTACCATCAATACATAGAGAATTTCGTATTTTCAGAAAGCGTTGTACAAAAATATGAAATTATACGAATAAGGCTTTACATTAAAATATTTACGTGACTTATGCGTATTTAAATGGCGTTCTACTCTTTGCTGCCTCTTAAAATACAAATTTAGATCGCAGAAGGGTTCATCCCGAACAGACCACGGAGACGCGAATGACACGTCACTTTTCTTTAACAAATAGAACGTAGAATTAAAGAAGCTTTTATACTTGGTAGAGCAGAAACAACGAAGAGATTCCTAATAAAACTCGAGGGTATAAATGTTGAATTTTATCAATATTACTGGAATATTTTTTAGTTATACACATTTAAAAATATTTCTAGCAAGTAATATTCATGAAGACAAAAAACTTAATTTCTCCTTGAAATTCAATCAATTCGCAATTATGTGGTCTCACTACGACATGCTATGGAATGGTATATATTCAAAATTATAGTAGTGTGTAACTGAATGAAGAATAATGCAGAAAAATCGCATTGTTCCACGATACAATCTGGAGTTCATCGTAAGACTTCAATCACATAAATTTGCTAGTCGAGCCGAACGTTTACGAAATATTTAGATTTAAGCTTCTATCTGTAGAATTCTCCTCACTAAAGTCAAGTCAAACTGTCTCCTTGTAGGCCCCAAAGGTGGCCATGGCATAAAGAAATAAAAGCATATTGGCATTAATTAAGATGTTTGTTTCTTGTAGATCCAAGTGTTTTTTTTTGAAGATTTTATATTATTTGCAATTATTGCCTAGTAGCAAGAAATGTGACAGAAATATTAGACTACGAACGAACAAGAATTTTGAAAAAGGATATCAAAACACTCTCAGAAATAGGAAAGCACGGATCATACATAAATATATCCATAAAAGGTAAAAATTTGAACACAATTTTGAGGTGCATTTAACTTATAAAACACTATTCACAATCTCAAGAATATTACTAAATGTAGTTTTGATCTTAGCAAACAATTAAAAAACCACATTACTTTTATTTAAAATTCAGAATTTTTTTCTGGATTTATGCTAGTCTCCGAAAATGAAAATTTAGTTATTTTATTCAGTAGGATTTCATGTTCTATAACCTGAAATAACATCACTATAGAATGCATCAATCGAGAAGACAAACATAATTATAGAGAGAGATCGCAATGACAAATTTACTATCAGTCGTTTATGTTCGTTTAGAAATATTATGTTTCAACACTCAATATTAGATCCCACTCTAAACCATATACCTGATTGATTTTCGGTCAGAATATTAAAATACACTTTTTTAATTATAATTAGTTTGATAATAGTAAATGATAGGGTTGGTTGTCCTTGTAGGTTTCATTCAAAGGCACACATGGCGACTAATACATGTCTCTAATGCAAAATCAGCATTATCAAATTTAAGTGTTTCTAAAGTGGGAATTGGAAGAGCCAAAGTACAAAGTGTGAATAAAGTACAGTTACGCGAGATTATTGTATAAAACAAACTTAATTCTTGACGAAGCTAGGTTATATTAAAATAATAAAGAACTTATAAAACGTTGCACAATTTCGATTTTCTTAGCATTGTATGTATCGATTTTTTTCAAAACATTTAACAAAAATAAAAATAATACGAAGACGTTCGAATATATCTGATGATATGGAAAGGAACTGCGAAAGCTTGTTATATGCTTAGATACCAACAACGTTGGTGCGATGACGTGTTATGCGACGTTGCCCAATAACACATTTAGTTTTTCTCAGCATCGTCAGAGCTTTTATGAAGAAATAATTTTATTCCACCTCTCGTACAGACATTCTCAGCTAATTTAAATTGAATTCGTATACAAAAATCTTTCCTTGTATATCACCTGGGATTGAACCAATGACTTATTGATAGTAACATACGTGGTACGGCTTCGTTCTCCTGAGCCACATCTCCCATTAAGTTGGGAGAGCAAATGCACTTCAAAGTAGTTAATTTTACACTCAGATTTTACAAAAAAATTCTTTAAAAACAAAATTTCGTCAATCCATAGAAATATATCCAAATTCTGCAAATTTTCTTTGTATACTTATTGGTTGAAACTATTTCTTTCATCTACGACTGTAAGTAGAAATGTTTGGAATGCCTTATCTTATCTGATCAGACGACCTCGTGTTTATCTGTGGAGGGGGAACTTGACTTACACGAGCTTAGCAAAGTGAACCTTGCGAAGTTTTCTACTGCCATGTCTCATCACGAGCGCTCCGTTAGGGAAAGGTGATTGGTAGAAAGTACTTCGGCAGCTGGAAGGCAATATCGGATAAGACGAAGAACTGCTTGCAAGTGGGTTGGCAGTATCGCGAAACTGGGGAGGTTGGAAGGCGTGCGGGCACTGTATTGTGGCGAGTGCCCAGGACACGATGATGGTGAACCCGGCTAAGGAGAATCATTTTCGCTCTTCAGAACATTTAAGACGCCTGTCTAATTTTCCCGTTTGCTTGAGAACTGTTAGAAACCGCCTCAGAGATAATGGACTCCAACCTAGGAGGGTAGCGACAAAGGAGGCGCTTTCCGAGGAACATAAGATAGTATAGGATAGCATTTGCCGAGGAAAGCAATAATCATAATTGGGGGAACGTGATTTTCTGTGACGAGAGTGTTTTTTCCTCTGCAAATCACGAACCTGTGCGCATATATCGACCTATTGGAACCCGCTTGTCCTGAGTATGTTTATGAGAGAGAGCACGATATGGACGCGTTTCTTTGGCGTGTTGGGGTTGGATAAGTTCTCGCAGTGTAGGCGTATGGAATCAAGAACATACAAGAATACAAGGTCGTTTTGATGGGCATCAATATCTCCATATCTTGCGAGATATTATGATCCTTTCGGTGCGGCAAGTGTATCTTGCTGAAGAACTATTTTTTCAGCATAATAATTCATCTGCCCACACGTCTCGATTGGTGCAGAAATGGATTGCAGAGCAGGGGAAGCGGAAATTTTCCACTGGCCCCCGAATGCCCCTGAACACAACCCAATCGATAACGTGTGGGCGGAGACGAAGCGAAAATTGGCCTGATCCACTTCCCACAATCACTGGTGCGCTCGGATGTGGTATGTGAAACGCGGTAGGAAACTGCTAACAGCACGACTTATACGTCCACCTTAGTTAATTCAATCCCTAGATGGTTGCAAGACGTGATAGACTTTGACGGGCATTGGACTCGTTATTAAGTGACCAAAAAGAACCCTTTTAAGGGTTCAAAAAATACAAACAATGAAATCCACAACTTGGCGAGTGCATAATACTTTGCGTAGAAGATGTTTAGTCTTCTGAGTTACAGTTTGAAACCAAAAAAATACAAATAAAAGTGGATTTAAACTAGGTATAAGTCAGTTCATACTTTCCATCTAGCGAGCGGTAACTTTAGCAATGTGCCAAACAGCCTCTGTAAAACCTATCGCTCTTACTTCTTGATTTCATGCGATTAAATTATAAGATCTTTTTAATTAGACTTCCCTACCTGTACAAGTTTTAAGGGCTCTAATGACCTTTGATGTTGACGAGCCCTAAAGCCCCACAAAAAAAAAAATTAGACGAAAATGATTGTTGTAGATAAAAGTATTTGTGACTCGTCCTTTAACCGTTATTAATTTTCATTAGAGTAATACGGCTATTGTTAATTTTGTTGTTGATTCTACCGGGTCTATCAAAGTGTAGTTTTTCATCCTCCTTATTTCTATTCTTAGTGAGATATACATACACTAATGCTATTTTATTGCTACGAATACTGTTAGTTTAAACTAATAATTGCATATAACTTTTTTATTTATTAAATATTGTGTTCCCAATGTAAAATGTGATAAATCTAGATGCTATATGAATGTATTTTTATTGAAAATTTTTTTTGGATATAAAGATAACCTACGTCATACCCATTTCCTACTCAATAGTTTTATTAAAATCAAGTATATTTTTACATATTTCCAACTTGACGTTTTTGTGAACTTAGTAAATAATGCTCTGGTGTATAATCATATCACACTTACTTTCCGGTTAGAATTTGAAACTCTCGAATTGCTTTTTGTATCATTGTTTTCGTAAAATATTTGGAGAATTGATTGCTTTTTAATTCTATATTGAATAATTTTTGCATAGGTTAATTAAAATTAACAAACATTAAAAAATTCCTCGTAAAATATGTTATTCAATACTTTCATTCAGAAATGAACAACCTAAAAATACCGTAACTCAAGAGTTCATGTATAGAAATTATTTAAGATACGTTGAACTAATGCATTAAAGTATACGTGGACGTCGTATACTTACCATATGTATTAGCGCAATGCAGATTGAAATTCGAAAGTGTTCCACTGTATCTCCTTCTGTTGCTAGCCACATTGCGGGATTTGTCGTAATCCGACGTTGCCGAGTTGCCAATTGCTCAGCGTATGTTTAAGATTTTCCAAACCAATATGATAGCATGCGTTAAGTTCATTACAACTCTCAAACAGACATATCGAGCTAATTTATGGTACAAACCATTTTCAAATATCTGTGCGCAAATGTCATCGGGAATCGAACCAGCGGCGTAGCGACAGTAGAGTTACAATGGAGCTTTATTTCTCTCAGTCAAATGTATTTTTACTCTGACGCGGTATAATGTTTCTTGAAAAACTCGGCGTCTTTATCGATCACAGAAATAGGCACCCAATTCAACGTATTTTGAATCGTTGATTTAAACAGGAAGTACTTGATATGAAGGGAATTTGAAGCGACGCCCTTGTGGACCGACATTTTTAATGAAATCATACAGCCACACATTATATAATCACGCTCGTCTGAGAAAATCACATTTCTACAATTTTGATTCATGCTTTTCTCAGCAAATTCTAACTTATACACTCTTATGTATTTAATCTCATACCTGGCGGTGTGGTTCATCGCAATTCAAGAGATTTGTGTATGTTTCTGAATTCAAAAATGGGAAGATCGATTCAAGTACTTCCCAACTAGGAGAATACTAATCTCAATGAGATCACCTGAGAATTCAGTGGTTCTCGCAAGTTGGATGTCAATGGTTCCATTGACAAAAAGTGTCATTTTTTGTTAAACTGACCGAAATCAACGATTCAAAACACTTTGAATTGGGTGCTTGATAGAGACGTCGAGTTTTTTAACAAATATTATACCTCATCTGGGTAAAAATTCATTTGGCTGAGAGAAATAAAGCTCCACTGTAACTCTACTGTCGCTACGCCGCTAGTTCGATTCCCGGTGACATTTGCTCACGGATTTTTGAAATTGGTTTGTACCATAAATCAGCTCGAACGATCTGTTTGGGAGTCTCTGTAATGTACGAAACCTTCGACAACTCTGTGCTTGGGAAAATCTCGAACATATGCCGAGAAATTGGCAATTTGGCAACGTCACATTACGACAAATCTGACAACATTGCTAGAAACTGAAGGAGACGAAATTGGAACACTTTCGAAGTTCAATTTCCATTGTGCTGATTCATATCCTAAGTATACGACGTCTTCGTACACTTAACATTTCTATACATGAAATCGCAAGTTACGATATTTTTAGTTTGTTCATTTGTGAATGATAATATGAAATAATATATTTCATGACGAAATTATGTTTAGGTCTTAAAATTGAAATTACCCTATGACTACATTCTTAAATATTCCGTTAAAAAGAAAACAATCTACAAAAAATTACGGAGAATCGTGTTAAAAATAAAGAAAACAATTCTAGTTTCTAATTTCAGTGACAATTATGCAATATATTTTGTTGTATTAAAGTTACCAGAAATACATGTGATATAATTATACACCATATCACTGCTTACTGAACTCACCAAAAGTTAGGAAATAAGTAAAACTAAACTCCATTTTAATAAGGATATTGAGTAGGAAATTAATATGCTTTAAATTGTGTAATTTATAACCAAACAATATTTTCAATAAAAAGATATTAATATAGCACCTCAAATTTATCTTCTAATACTTTTGGAACACAATGTTCTGTACAGAAAAATGTCATATGCACTTTCTATATGTCTTACTACGAATTGAAATTAAGTGGGTATTTTATAAATTGTATTTAAAACACAAAACAATTTTTATAAGATGTTCGTTGTAAAAAACAATTTAGCTTCTGCAAGTACGTTTTTGGACGATGGTCTCGCGGGACACTATTTGTTTACACTTTTCAATGGGTCTTTTTTCGGTTTCCAAGTCGATAAACAAAAAAGTAGTGTGCTTTTACCACACAGCAAAACCTATGATGAAGATAAATGGTAATTTTTAGAATTCCTTATTCACAACCAACAGTTACAGCACGTTCCTCATAACGAACAAAATACAAAAAAAACCTCTTTAATAATAAACTACTAATAAACATGTATTTTTCTATCGTATAATCTTCCAATAATTACATTATCTTAATATTAATAAACAAATTAGTTATTGTTTCATTAAGATATAGATAAATAATTTAAGTATATACTTATTGAAATTTTTAATTATTCTGTTTGTGTTTCGATTTGAAAAGCTCCTTGTAATATTCTATTTTTCAATTCCCTTTAAATACGCTAGTCACACTCCCATCTCTCCTTTCAGAAGAACACTCGAATATCGTAGAGTGAGATAGCCTGAGATAGCACACAATATGAGAATCAATGAGTGATGGCCAAAATATAAATATTTATAATTTATAAGAAAGCGAGTGTTTTCCTCATTAAAATATTCGTCGGACTGCCAAAGTTCGACTTTAAGTCAGACTTTCTCAAGGCTATAATTACAAATATCTGGGGTCTGTAACTTCACTTACAAGAAAATGTAGTCATATGGAAGAAACCTTCTATCCATAAAAAATTAACGTCGGAAGCGTATAACCAATCCAAAACCTCAAAAGTATTTTGGTAACTCGATATATTTATTTTTGTGTTTTTTCTGTAGGTATCATTTCTCCTCCTCTTATGAAAAAAAAATAAAACTAAAGAAAAAATACTCTGGTAAGTGATGTTGTCGCACTAAAAAACGTATCTTTGAGACCATTGAAATACGTAGGGCTGACAAGTAAAAAATATCGAAAATATTTGTTTTTCAGTTCACTGTGAATGCATGTAAGCAAGATCTTCTGATTTTAACACTTTATTAAGTGCAAAATATATTGTGCTTTCAATAAGGAATTACCTTTATTCTAGTTTACTTCCTCTGCATGCGTAGTAAGAGAGTGAAATGGATGGCTGATGACAAATTTGATATTGCGATCGCTCTCCAAAATTGTTTGTCTTCTAGAACGATGCATTCTAAAGTGGTATTATTTCAGGTCATAGAACATGAAATCCTACCGATTCCTACTAAATAAGGAAAGTTTCATCTTCGAAGACCTGAATAAATCCAACAACGAAATATTCTGAAATTTAAATATAATTGATGTAGTTGTTTAATTGTGTTTACTCAGATCAAATCTACATTTAGAAACATTCATGAGTTTGAGAGCAGTTTTTCATAAGTTAAATAAGTCTATATGTTATATTTTATCACATTTTATGTACATATAGGTTGTATTAATTAGTTATCAGTTTTTGTTTCAAATTTGCGGATTCTTTTGATACCGATTTCTTATTTTAGTTCGTTCTTTAAAATAACCACTTCTTACAAAATGACCCTGAAACAGGAATGCTGGAACCTACTAGACACAATAACTTTGTATTTAGTTTTGTATTGTTATCTCTTCAATTGCTTCGCTGATTTTTATCCTTACTCTTAAAATCATGTTTAATGTCTAATCAACATATTTATCTTCACAAATATGAACAATCATATTGATTCGTAAAAAGTAATATGCAGAATGTACATATTTCTTCCGTGTACCCCACACGTGAAGAAGATATGTGATAACTTTCGGTCAGGTGAAAATGGCTGGGTCTGGGTGGAAATGGTGTACAGTAGTGGTTAACACCTCTGCGATCAAAGCAGGAGTCCCGGGTTCGATTCCCGGCTCGTCGCCATTTTCACCTGAGCGAAAGTTATCCAATATACAGAATGCTTCTGAATTGCCTCGTTTGCCCCCTGCTATTCAAATCAATGAATACTACGGCATGTCGTTAGTAACGAAAGAAAGTGAAGAAAATAATGAAATTGATATCTACGACAATGTAAGATAAATAATAATTGCAATATTAATTGCGATGTTTTATTATCTGATAATATTCGGTAATGTGCATGAATACAAGTAAATTGTATTTTGAAGTCTAAATAAAAGTAAAATGTTCCTTTTGTTATATTTTCTGAGAACTACAAATAAACTTTTTTGTAATGTTACTCTCAGAGCATATTGTTTTATATATTGCACGATTACAGGCAAGCGTTGTATGTCGCATCAAAACATTTCTTACACACATAATTCATTTATTGGTTTAAAATGATTGACGATATCATTAGAATTAACATTTAGTGTTATTCATTCATTTTAAATCAAATTCCTATCTATAATGCTTGATTTCCGATTGACCTCTAAAATAGTACAAAAGCTGCATATAATTTGAAATTACAATAAACAACACAATAATTGATGCCAATGACCTTAAGTTCTTTGCGCCACAGATAAAATTAAGAGGTTATAAGAATATTAACAATTAATTCCTGAAAGCGTATCTCCCGAAATTCATACGATATCCTGCGATGGTATTCTAATCTGTGATTAAATAATGTCAATTTTACAGTAAGAAGTAAATCTTTTTACGGAGAAGTTTAATATGTTTTATACTCCCTAAGACGGCGTTGTGAGACAACAAAACTTGAGATGTCATTTACATACAGAGAATAATAAAGGTTATTGAAGTTAAGAAATAAAGTATATTTTTTGTTATGGAAGTCCAAGACATATCAACATAATAACGTAATAAAACATTTTCTCTCGTTACGATTTAATAGGGATATATTCACCAGTACTAGTCTTCTATTGGTCTGCCAAATATGGAAGCAGTTTCAAGTTTCCTACGATTGGTCGAACGAGAGTGAGGAGCTTTTTCCCCGTCGCAGAGGAGTGGCGTTGCAAACCTTACAAATCCAAACAGCTCGGGACTTAGAATATTTTCGTATGCTCTTTTATTATTCCAGTGCCGTACATATCCTATACAAGTTGTTTAAATAATTCTATAATTATATAGAATATTCTGCATTTAATTTTTCTTTACTTTGTACATACACGCACTTTTTTACCGATTCTGATAGTTGATCTCCGCGAAATTATATTTCTACTGTATTATTGAATGAGAAATAATTGCATGTTTGTCGGAATATATTTATTTTCATCAAATTTGATGGAACTCACACAAAATAGTGAAAATAACTATGTAGTATGCTTAAACTTCCGAGAAAAATAGTTTTGGTACAATAAAAGCTATCTTCAATAGGCGTGATTATGCAACCCTTTAAACTTTTCCTAAGCCTCGTTGATCCTGACATACATCTATCGCATGAAATGATCCTTTGCGGAACAAACTCAGTTAGTAAGTACTATATAATTATACGCTCGGTTATATTCTACAACTCTATTCGTGTAATTTGTGCCCGTGTAAATAATAAGTTGAAAAGTCCTAGAGCTCGGGGATTAGCGTAGGTGTCATGATGAGTTGAAGCATTGTTGAGACAAGGAGATGAAGCTTTAGAGAGGAATGATGAGGAGGGGGTGAACAAACAGAACAAGACGCCTGCGCGACGCCTGTCTCTCACAATCCCCCGTCCCCACCCCCGCCATGAGACGCTGCTTTCGGATGAGGTAGGGAGGCAAGGAACGGGTGTTTGCGTTAGCGCTGGATGCAAATGCGGTCGCATCGTCGAGACGTTCGCTGTCAAGAGACAGCTCCGCGGGGCTCTTCGTGACAAGTGTATCCTCTATCACCAACCCATACATAGGTACACTCTCCCACCAACCCCTCAATCTACCCCTTCACAAATCCATCTTTATCCCATTCATTCCCCTCCAATCACACCCGTCACAAATTCTTAAAACCCCATTTATACGAGTGTAATGAGCCTTCCTATTCCATGACAATTTTTTTATTTCTCTACCATCCCTAACATCAGTGCCTCCTACAAGGCACTTCTTCGCCACATCACTGTATTTCGATATTTCTCATGATAAATCTTTACCCTAACATTTCACTCCGCTCGTTCCAAAAAACATTCACTTATCAATTAGTTTTAATATATGGGGAGAGACAGGTTTACTGGCGATAACCTTCTCATCGTTGGGATTCAAAAATGGGTTTCTTCCTAAATGCTATTAAACCCAACTTGAATGACCTGTCATCACTTGCACAATAGCCGATGCAAAATAATGGAAACAAAGAAAATTACAAACGGAATAAGGGCTCTAATGACCCTGCCGTTGACGAGCCCTAAAGCCACCCCCCAAAGAAAAAACCCATCAAACGGAATGAAAGAAGTTGTCCTACGAGTAAAAAATTGTGATAACATCGCAACGAAATAGAATTATTGGTGAACGCAACGTATCTGTTTTTGGAGCTGAAAACAAACTAAATATATCTGAGAGACTTATTTACTACTCTTATTATTCTATACGCTTTTTACCATTAAGTTGAGAAAATCATACGGATTATGTGATCAATTTGTCAAGAATTTAATGATTCAAATTCTGTCGATACGCCAAACCACTAATAACCTTAGATGCATTTACTGCCAAATGGTTCTACGCTAATAACAGAAAAACATTCCAATGCACTCGCATACTTTTGAGTTAAGAGACATTCGATCTCCAACAAAACTGAGCTGACTCTTTGAATCTTTTTTATGATTAATATGGCAATAGTTTTGTCTTTCTCTGTCTAAAAACACATTTCATACAAATATTATATTCTAAAAATACCTCTTCCACAGTCTCTATCATTACTGGAATGTTCCACTTCAATTTTGTGTTACGTTCAACATCGAAGGAGAAAATACTACAAAACAAAATATTTTACTACTTCCAACTCCTTTATACGCAACTCGAATCGCATTTAAGAAACGATAAATCGACTGAGAGATTGTGGTACGCTATGTCAGCGAGATCAGTGAAGTTACACTAAAAACGTTTTCTTCACACCATTTCACCGCCATAAATATGACTTTCCAATGAATCATCGCTGCAGATTACTGGCATATCAGCAGGGCTTATTAAACGTAAGTCTACTGGATGTAGGTCTACTATTTTTTAGAAGAAATAAATACAAGAATCAGCGTTTTAGATAAAATATACATTTCACTAGAAAATTAATTGTAATAGTTTAAGAAAGGTGAAGTTGGTGATTTTCTTCTTTTAGTCTTTTGATTTCTTTCGTCCCATTTTTGGCACTTATTTCACGATTACTCTATAAGTTAACAAAAAGTGAAATAACATATAGGAAATAAATCAAATTTACGTAAAGAATAATGAAGTCTTATTTTTATTAATTTCAAAACGGAACAAAGTAAACTAAAATTTCAATATAACAAAGACAGCATTTTCTCGAGACGTGTCAGTTATAAGCTACATCATTTTTACATGATAGAGTAGTGTCTCATGGGTGTTCTACAGCGTTTAGTCAGGTGTGGTAGCACGGAATACTGTAAAACCCTTAAGTGACACGCCACACGTTGTGAGAGTAAGAAGCAAAAGGCGTCGGTTTGTTCGTCAATATTGTCAAAGAAACGATACGAGACTCATTTGTGTAAAACTAAATTTCTTGGTAACATGGAAGTCAATATTGGTGCAAATACTCGAATTACATATTGACACGGTCCACAAAATACGAGCACATTTGTTTTGACGAATATACTCAAAAGGTTAAAATCAACCTTATGTCTCATAACCCAAACTTTACAGTTCTTTATTTTCATTGGGAATAAGTACTAAGTAGGAGTCTGTGTGGTTCAATGGGTGAGCTCGTGCCTGAATGACTAGAGTTCAAATTCAAATGAAAATTACTATTTTTCTTTGCGGGGACGTTATTTATCACTCGATTAGAGGTGCACGGCGATTGTCATGTGGTTAGAGCAGCTTCTAATATGATTGTTCAAATCCCAGAGGAAACAAAATGGTGACGGCCAAAGCTTACTCATTAAAGAATTTTTCTGGAGGTACTCCCGTTCCTCCAGCCGTTCACCAACTCTCTTCACACCATTTCACCCCTTCGCACACACTTCGGATTCTGGAAACTACAAGAAGCAAGCAAGGGAAAGAGAAGTAGGGAATATGAATACGTATGAAATATTTTAAACGATTGCTTAATAACGATAAAATATTTTAAACGATTTCCGACAGCTTAGTAAGAAAAATCGGAAATGATCCAACAATGAGATTATCGACATCATGATATGTTGTTCCCACTAATAGTGAGCATGTGACTAACGATATCATTCCTAGATATCCAATAAAACCAAATGCTCCTAGTCTCTTTGAATAAAATGTCCACAATAATTATATCTGAATTGAGTTTGAGCATACGGGCCCAAAAGAACCCTTTCATTATCCCTGCTTCTCCCGCGAGTTACACGATGGAAAGAGGTCTTCGAGAGCAGAGGGCGTACGAATCTGAACAATGCGGGTACGGGAGTTCTGCTAGCATTCCTGGCGGGCGGGGAGCATTTCCTCAGACGGTTGACTTTGAGAGCATCTCCCTTCCCTGCACCCACATTCCAAGACGCTACACCACCCCGTCTTCCCACTCTCAGTATTTTGTTTTCGTCTCCAACCTCATTCGCGCTCCTATTTTCTCTTTCTTTAGCAATTCCATTTCGCAACAACCGACTCTCCGAGTATAAAATTTTCCTACTTCTTCGAAATAAGTTCCATTACTCAACACTCCCACGCATGTAATGCTTCAATTCAACTCATGTATTATCATAATTTGTCAGACATATTTCACAATGTTTGATTTCATTTTTTTTTTCAGTTTGATGTAAATTTAATCCGGTACACGAGACGAAAACTGTCTGTACCCAATAGCCTAAATTGATGACCGCTTTCCTTCTCCGAATTTTCTGTTATGTATCTACATCGAAAAATCGTAATTGTATCTCAACAAACGGACTACATTATGTGCAGGACCAATCAATCGTTACATATATCTTGTTGAGTTTTCGAAATATAGATAGGATGTATTCGTGCCGTAATATGATGAGAAGACACCCTAACGGATCACGTATATAATCTTGAGATCTCTTAATAGGATTAGCATATATTTTCAAGTCAAAAGAGCAAGAACGAGTTTTGTGGCGTACGCAAATGTCATCCCTGAAAATTTGTGTTTTCCTCCCCTCAAGTAATCCACTTGTCTTAACTGTCCTGTATAGATTAGAATTTCTTAATTTACGAAATGTTTGACGTTTGGTGTCAATTAGTAATATAAAAACTCCTTTTCAATGCAATCACAGTAGATCCAGCACGAATGCTTTCATTGCAATCCTTGTTTGAAAAGTGTTCTACCACATATTTGCTCGTCCTTGAATGAAATGCACCCTTGAACGTGGGCGCGTGAAAGTGTGAACTAGTTAACGAGCAAAACAGCTCAAAAGGATAATGTCATGGGCGTTTTTAATTGAAACCAATAGATTTATAAGACAAGTCAACGGTTAAGTATCATTGTACTTCACTATTTCACACGTGCAACAACACACAATAACCAAATTCAAATAAGATTTAGAACTAGGATTCATCATCACTGTCAGACGTATCAATCAAAACGATATGCACTACAATAGAAGTGTATGACAAAACCATTAATGTATGATTTATACTAGAGAATCTGATTTCCCATGCTAAATTGTATTTATATTGAAGAAAGAAAATCGTACGGTCACAAATCACATTGCTACGAGATTAATATCATAAAAACCGTACAGTTTATTTTATCGATTATATGTTCGTACAGTAAAAAGGTATTATCAAAGACTTGGAGGAATTGTGTAGGTAAGTGTAACAGTTTCGTGGAGAACGCAACGTCCAACCGCATATTTAAGAGAATTGAATCAGACAATAATAAATTGTCAATACGAAAATATATACTATCATGGGACAGGGAGATACCACGGGAAACAGTCCAAGTCGATCTCCTTACTTTCAAATAGTTATTTCAGTTATTTTCTTCTTACTTTCAAATAGTTATTTCAGGTACATTTTACTTATTAGGGACAGAGGAAGCTTCCCGAAAAGTATGCTACGTCTGTTTTTTTGTACTTGGTAACTACAATAATATCATTTACTTTCCGAGTATGCGGCGAATACCCCCAAACTATCCCTTCTCCTTTTCCCCGTTCTATCGATGGTACACACTTAAGCACTTGGCTTTATCGTACTCACCACGTGCAGGGGGTCGGCGTCCGCACGGCGCAAGACGTCGTGAGCGCCGGCGGCGGCACCGCGCTGGCCCGCCGACACGGCGGCCGCCGTCAGCTGGTTGTAGTGATGTGCGGCGGCCGCCGCCTGCGCCGTCTGGTGCAGGGAGTTGAGCGTCTGCGAGTAAGGGTCGGTGACGGCGGTAAGGGCGGACGCCGAGTTGAGGTAGTCGAGCTGCGCGGCGGCCGCATGGGCCGCGTGCGCCGCATGGGCTGCTTGGCCCGCGGGGCTGCCACCCTGAAGACATCCATGCACATTCTGTCAGTCCTCGCTTGTAGGATACTCTCACCAACGATTCCTCACTATCAATGATTAGACATTGCGTTCTCTCTTGAGTAAAAAGAGTAAGGTATCCATGGCTACAGCCTATTAGGAATGTGTTGAAATTAAGTTACACATTGAACTGAACATGTGTTTCCCACTAACTATCTGGATTCGAGTAAAATCTTTCGTACTAATTGTAAGTTAAGTTTCTGGTAATACGCTATCAAGTATCTCAAGAAGATTAACCCCATACTTACAATTTCCGATTCAAATTAGAGAAAGATACTTAATGGATTTTCATAAACGAAGCTCAGGTGCTCTAATTCTTATCCCGATTCCTGATATCAAACGACCATATTCCGGTTTTTGTATAAATGTGTAAAATCGTATCTATTTACGAAAATTTGGAATTATTTTAAAACAATAAAATTTTCAAAGTGTAAAATCTCAAGGCGTCTAAATTATAAGTTAAGAAATTATTGAAGAGTATAATATCAAAGTTCGGTTCCAATTTGCACTACTTAGCATTGGTTCAAAACACCTCATAAAGAAGATGCTCTGAGAAAATTGATATGAGATCCAATTAAGAGGAAGAAAAGGATATTTTGATATTACGTCCCAACCTTCTAGTTCGGATACTATAAGATTGGAATATTAAGTCAAAAAATTGGAATGTAACAGCCAAATGTTTGGTGAAATCCTCTCTTAGCTCTTAATTTGGATCTCACATCCAAACCTGTGCTCTCAGCATGTACATAAAACATGGAAGTAAAGAAGTAGATATAATAAGTCTCTACCTGAGGATGATGTGGGTGATGGTGTCCGGGCGGTGGTGGCGGGAAGGGCGGAGGGAAGTAAGGTGGCTGAAAGTCGGAAGCGGGGACCGCGTGTTGGGGTATGCCGGAGGCGCCTCCGGAGCCCCCGCTTCCACCAGACCCGCCTCCACCGCCCCCTCCGCCGCCGGAGCCACCGTTACCACCTCCACGGTGGTGGTGATGGTGCGGACCGCCACCGCCGCCGAACGGCGACGAGCCACCGCCCCCGCCGCCCCCGGCAGACACGGAGCCCAGGGACGCGATGGCGCCGTGCCCCGTCAGCCGGTCCTACAAGAAAGACAGTAACACACATTAGCATACATGACAGGTCATAAGCAAATAAATAAATATATATAAATAAATAAATATATTAAATTCATGTATAACAAAACTGAAATGTCTCAGACACGTTATAGAAGAAAAATAGTAAAATGTTATTTGTCAGGTACACAGGTTACACCTACGGAAAAGAAACAATTTTCATGGTTAACATGACGTGAATTTTAAATAATTTCAAATTAATATAATATTCTGTTTCAAGAAAAGTTTCTTTGTTCAAGTTTTTTGCGTGTGTTAAACAAAATAATTTTCTATCACCAATATTGTTTGGTCCTTAGAAAAATTCAGTTTTTCCCTGGAATTTTTCAAAATAAGTTTCGCTTTTGAATTGGTTTTTTTTTTGTGGGGCTTTAGGGCTCGTCAACATCAAAGGTCATTAGAGCCCTTGCAAGTAGGGAAAAATGCAGTTTCGCACCATAGAGAAGAGCCGTAGTGACTCTTCCCCGTGTGTGGGACTCGCCGAATATCTCGACCATACCCACTAAAAAACCCTCCTGAAATCAACAAATATTTGAGTCGGCACATTCTTATACGTTTCTGATTATCTGATATGGCAATTATGTGATGCGTTTCCAAGATGGAAATGCAACAGAATCTAAAAATTGAAATTCAATTAAACCACACGATTTCAGAGCAAGGCGTACAGAGAAACATTTGTGATTCGTGTCTTCAGTGTGCAGAATAATTTTCTACGAGTAACTCACGACAACGTACAAGTAATTACTCAGACAAAAAAAATTGAACATTTTTTATAAACAATATTCTTTAATATGATTCAGGTGTCATAAAATATTTTCAAATTAAAGAACATATTTCCATTAATTCCGTCTGTAATAACCTAATTACATTCTCTTGAATCTTGTTAGTTGCGAAGGACAAATTATAACGAGCGTAAAGTCATAAAATCATATCTCTTGTCGAAACATTCTATAAGCTACAATTGCCAGTGTGCATTCAACGTGGAAGAGGAGTGTAATATGCCTTGTCAAAGGTATCATTTGCGAATGGTCGTAAAATACAACAATACATGTTATTCCAGATTATGAGGAGCAGAGGTCGTCATGACTCATAGAAAACTATTGCGCAACTCAAGACAAATTGCGATACTGAGAACTTTGAGTTGCAAGAATACAGTTGATCATGAGATTTAATCTGTATGACTCTGAACAAAAATCCAAAATAGATGTACGGATAATTTCGTCGGTAATCGTGATACACATTTCATACTTTGTATAAAACTGTTAAAATAATCTTACCAAATTTATTTGCTCCTAATTACTTTTTATCATTTTTGAGTAGTAAATAAAAAATGAGCAATGAACAAAATACGTGAAAAATGATTTATATAGCTAATGAACTATTTCTTATTTTTCTTAGCAAAGATATTTTCAACTGTAAAATTTGTAGTCGGGGTTAAAAGGACAGTTAAAATCCATGCACACCAGAAAATCCAGGTACTTATTTAAGTTCTCAGACACTATTATTTAACATTAAAGCACTTTGAATTTCATTACCCCAATACTCTTATTCCTCCTTACATAAAGAGCTTCAGAATTCACACAGGAACATATACGAAAATCCAAGCCAAAAGAATCAACATTCTAAGACACGTCCTTTAAGTCAACTAGTTACCACAATGTAGTACGTCGGGACGCTTCATCTTGGTGCTCTACAATAAAAAAACGGAGACCTTGTCTCGCCTTTATTGTGACGAAGATAAAAGAGTGACTTGGCCTGTAATGAAGTACTCCGCTCATGACACATGGCTGAACCACTACCTCCTTGATGAGTCTTCTGGAGATTCTCAGTGAAATTCCGCACGTTCCTTCTCTTATTTCATAATTACTGAGCGTACTTCCAATCTTGTAAAATCTAATTGCAGCTCCATTTTCTCTTTCTGTTACAAGTCTCCATTTGAGGATAGTCGTAACTATAAAAGGAATTATAATTATTAATTTACGGAAATGTTTAAATGAAATTGTCCCAAGAGTTGGTAAAAGCGGAAATCGTTAATGTTATTCCATAGTATAAACGCAATAAAGTAAGTGGTCACATTAGATTTACAACATACTAGCTGCTATTTAATGGTTTGGCATGATGAGTTACTATCTTAATGAAGGAACATACTTTTCCAAAGAGTATGAAACGATTTAAATTAGGTTAGCAATTAATCGTAACATGAAAGATGAGTAATAATTTTGGATCTTTCGAAAATTGAAATGTCATATGCACAATCATCGTCATTCCCAAATTTGTTCAATTATTGTATTCTGAGATAAATTTGCACAATATTCTATCCCAAAATTTGATACGGAAATTTTTTTATAAAGAAATTATTTTAATATTTATCACTACGATAATATTCTGATGAATGGAAAATAAAATTCTTTCCAGATTTGCATAACACTGAAAATATCGTTTTATATGGCATGGTAATATTGGACACGGTATTTCATCTACATAAATTTATTTTAGTTAACAAATGAAAAACACAATTTATACAATTGAATAAATTAAAAATATTTTTAAGGACTTTAAAATTTAAACTTTACAGTCAATATCAAGAACTTCTGACGAGATCTCTGTGTCCCTCCGAAATAAAGTTCTGGCTAAGGGTCTGGCAGTGGTGAGATCATGTATGCTATAGACGCATATTTAAAACACTGTCCTTTGTTATTTATTTAATAGAAATTAGTTAAATATTTTCACACGCGTTAAACCCATAGTAATTGAGAATCTCTACGTGACTGAAGGTTGAATGCCCAAACGGTTTTCCGTTAAATTTGTGAGTGATTTTTTGTGTTCATCTATCTATTCCTCATTAACAATAAAACTCTTTAATTCCTAGAAGACAAATTTTAAATAAGTAACCGCTTTCAAGGCTTTCTTCATGAGGACAACTTTAAGTTTAATATATTCCTTAAAATTTCTAACAACAAGTGCCAAAATATTATTGGATTTTTTGATAAGTCTTTCTTTTAATTTAAAACAGTTTTTATGGTAGTCAATCACGATCGCCAAGCCATTTTGAAT